>CAMZMU010000080.1:21395606-21691888 GCA_947311845.1 Poa pratensis
TATGGAGAAAGGTATAGGGTAATGCTCTCATCGCATCATGATAATGAAAGGGATTTTGCGTCCTCTGGTTGTATCTAGAGAGAAAAGGTTAGGAATCTCATCTGGAAAAACAAACCTACAAGGATCATCACAAGATCATGGTGGTATCTGGAAACTGGAATTGGCACTGCAAGTGGATTTCACTGTCTTGTTATCCGAGCGAGAATATATAGCATAAGACATTGTATTTTTCATGGAAAATTTAAGATTCTGTGGAATCTCCAAACTCCATCGTTAGGTTAGGGACAATCCAGTGTCGTCGGTCGTTGGGACTTAACATCATCGGCTCCATAATCGGATGATCTGACGCTGCAATCACACCTGCAGTGCCTGGGCTGTGGCAATAATGGCACGGACACGATTTCCCTTTCTCCAGGTCATCACAAGGCAAGCAACGCGTTCTGCCACGACGGCGACGCCCCCCTCCCTACCCTACCCTAACCAGCTCGTGCCAACGCGTCGAAGATAACTCAGTGATCAGACGCAGATTACCTTTACTACTACTCGTTATGTGAGTGACACCACATACTTAGTACTAATGCTTAGTTCAAAAGGCGGCATCAGTCCAGCGTGGAAATGCAATCAGTCAATGACTTTCTGCATCAGCCAGTCACTCTCGTGACTCGGACTCTACTCCTTTCTTTGGGACCAGATCATCCTCCTTGTTTCTTTTGGTTTTCATGTCAAAATATGCGAGATCACACACGGTTCCACTGGACAAAAGACGAGTCTTTTCAACAGGTATGGCTTTATGTTTTATTCAGATTATGCAAAGCCATTAAGAAACGGGACCAATCTGGCTGATGATGCCCAACAACTCCAGCAATGGTTGAAAACCACAGGGTAAAAAGATCCAGCAAATGGCAAATTACTCGGGAGGATCCAAAATTGCAGAAAATACCGGTAATATGATACCGATGTTTTCTTTTATAGTTCAGGTATCGCGTGTTACAAATGGTGCTGTCGTCGCAGCAAATAGCAAGCATGACTGCTTTGAAATAGCAGATAAATGCCATCTCAGATGCAAACTGCACCTTTGCCAGCTACATCAAAGGACAATTCTCGCTTCTTATCAGACCCTAACTTGAACGTGGGAACCGTTTTGTCTCCACCAGCAGAACCGCTCACTGAATCGCCAGAGAAAATGAGACGATCAGTAGAACTTGATGAGCCAAAGGTGAACTTGGGAATATCTTCGGTACCAGCTGGAAGGCTCCTTTTTAGAGGTGAAAAGAAAGTGGGTGTAGGTGGCGCTTCTGGAAGCGAAACCAAGGTCTTGGTGACGGGAAAAGAGAACATGAAGCCATTGTTTGTGCTTTTATCCAAGATCATTGCAGCTCGCGCAGTTGCCAAGTCAGTTTCTGAAGGACGCTGTGAACTGGTCATTTGAGCAACTTCTGGGTTGGCCTCGTGGCTCTGGATCGTTGGAGACGGCTCCTCACAATTGGAGCTGCTTGGAGGTTCCTGAACCTAAACAGACGTAAACATGGCCATCTGAGTAAATATAACCGTCCATAATATATGATGCCAAACATCTGCTAAATAAAAATATTAAAAGCCAATCAATGCTAAATGACTAACAGACAGTAGCAGTACAGAACTAACTTACATGGGAAGCCTGTAATCAAAAGAACATATTGCAAGAGAATACTATTCAGTTGTACTGTACTACCATAATTCTTTGAGTGTTCAGCCTTTTTTAATCAGCACTTGACATATAAACATAGCAACTGGCTGCTGATAAATATGAATCCTGAATTGCAAACTCAGTAGATGCATTTGGCAGATTATTGAACTAGAAAAAACATAGAGAAATATACCTTCTTCACATCTGAAATTGCCTGGTAAGCACTGCCACGCTCATTGACGCTGCTCTGTCTAGGACCATTACTAGTAATGGAATCAGGCACTTTATACGGGCTGCTGATGACAACAGAAGGAGTAGTTCTCTTTGCAGTTCGCCTTGGCTCAAACGGCTTTGCTGTAGGGGAAGGAATTGTCCTCTCGAGATGCTGGAGTATTTTTTGAGCTGTTTGGCTTGACTTCGGGTGAACAGATACAGCAGCACGCTTGGAAATATTGTCTACTGGCATACTTCCAATAGTTGAGCCACTCTCTATGGTGCCTTTGCCATGAGGTTTTTCGAGGCTGAATGCAACACTCTTTGTAGCAGCAGCACCATCTCTGGGAAAGAATGGAATATTCGTGCCAACATCATCTGCGTATGCTCCTACCGAAGATGTTGATGGTTGCGCTCCAAGAACACCACCGGTTGCTGTCACTTTATCCTCTAGTATTGTCTGCATTTTGAGAAGGGGGTCAGAACAGATGAAGCAGATATAAAATTATGTACAAAAATTATGAGTTGCAAGATGATCAACACAGTTCATATGTTGAGATCCCTGCAGTCAGTACTGCAAGTTCTAAAGATAGCGGCAATGTTGTAACCCACTTTCAGTTGTAAGTAAATCAAAAGCTTGTGACCGATGTACTGCATAACCTACAAGATTGTGAGTCTACTCAGCTTTCAAGCTTCCATATCCAAGATGATGCCACAAATTTCCATAAGAGCAATAGTTTGATGCAGTCATCTTAGTTTTGTAGTTCTCATAGTAGTTCCAATCTGAAATGATAAACTTGCTCACAGTATTCCCAACAACGAATACAGCTACTGAATCATATAATTAGGAGTGTTTAGTTTGAGGAGTGAATTGCCCTAGCATCATAAGATCCTAACTTCAACCTGACCTTCTTGTTAGGTTAAGCGTGAATCAGTTGGTCATCAATGCCCCATCCACATGGCTAAAATGACAAAAATATCAAGCCATCCAACAAAAATGAAAGATGAATCCACCAGATTAATCCATCCTAGACATGCATATTCCTCAAAACTAAATATCAACAAACTTATGAAGCAAAGAGAAATCGATACATCATGGTGACAACCAAACAAATATGAGTAATTAAGCAATACCTTACTTCCAACAGAAAAAGGTGTTGAAAGTTGTGGCCGGCCAGATGAGTTACTGTAGGTATCGAGGTTTCCTGATCTCTGTAATGACATACGAATGAACAGACATAGTTATAACCCGAACATGTATTAATGGAACACAAACCAGAGTTCACATAAAATCATAAGCTGACATATACCTTAACAGATCTACGGAAAACTGAGCCAGAATAAGGTGAGCGGGAGGAAGCCGGAGGAAGGGTCCTTCCTTTATTGCTTTGTGGTGTAAGATAGCTTGTATAGTCTCGGACAACTGTACCTGGCCAGTGTACAGGAGAGTCTACAGCAACTTTAGGGAATAGTTTTGATGCTGAATTATCAATTTCAACACCATGACTCAAGGCTCTGAATTTTCTCCTTTGGGATTCATGTACAGTTGCTGACGTCTGTGCTTCCATATAAGCTCTTGCAAGTTCAATGGGAGAAGAACTAACATCATGCCCCTAGAAAGCCAATAAAGCATGAGATCAGGTCAACAAGAATAAAGCAGGAATAGAGGGTAACTACTCTGGTGTTTCTTAGATAACGTTCATAAATTTTGCTCCCACAATGTAGCAATCTACTATTAAACAAAATAAATCGATTAAAAATATTGCAGTTAAAGAAACAGTTTCGTACTGGTACAGGAATCTACTGTACACATATATACAAACATGAATTTCATAAACCTATATCCAACATCTAGAGTTCTTAGGAGATAGTTTTAGCCTTGGCATATGAACAAAAAAATTACATAAATAATTGGGAAATGAAGTAGCACAGATAAGATTATCTTACAATTGGCGGTGCAAAGACATCAATCCCCCAATTTTGAGCATCTGGGTTTGCAAGTGTCACCAGTTTGTTCGAAAATGGTGTAGCTTCGCTATCTTTTGCAAAAGACTTTGGAGCTCTCTGATCTTCATCATAAAGATCAGGAGTCCTCGAACGCATGATCTCTATTAGGCGTTCGGTTTCATCCCTGTAGGCCAAAAACGTTTTCCTTAAGCAGAGATTCCAATTTTAATGAACAGAAGCAAAACCCGAATGCTTTCAGTCAATAAGAATTATGGCAAACATTAAATAACCAACTGGTATGTGCTATGAAGCTCATGGGAAGCTCAAAAGTGTAAGAGACAGATTTTTTATTTTCAAATGATGTGTTTTTATTCCAGTTAAGAAACACCTTGCAAGAAAGAAAAAAGTACGAGGACTATAACTCTCTTCTAGCCATAAAAGTGTTCAGACTACAGTGATCAAAACATCCCATAATAAAGAACACAAGTATACTGATTTGAAATGGGCAAAATTATTGTTAGGAGCACAATTTCAAAGGCCAGGGCCAATTACCCAAACATTTAATCCAGTCGATTAGTTAAAAAAATCATACTTTATCGGCTGGAATCAATTTCCCAAGCATTTTATCTATCAGATTAGTTATACAAAAATTAGTATTAATGAGTCGCTCTTGTCCTTAATTTTTTCAATTTTATTATCATGGGCAAACAACCCATTGCAAAGCATGGCTCTTCACTTCTAACTTGTGCTTCTATTTTTTCCCATCTTCCAATTATTTTGGATATATGTATCTCTGGATCAAAAAGTAAATATGTTTTTGGTTTCCTAATATTCGAAACTTTATTAAAGGATCCAGCAAACTCTAATTGATTTTTTTTTATTAAATCAGACTGCAGAAAGGTCTAAGAATGCACACACAAAACCTACCTAGAAAAATGCTTCTGTTTGATGATGTTCTCTATTTCATTGAGTTTACTGCCATCATTTTGATGTGTGCGATTGCCTTCACGCAGTAGATTGACTTTATTCACAAGCGCCGGAGCCGCACTGGTTGTAGCATCGTTGTTTGGTTCCATTGGCTTACTCTGCAGTTAAAGGTAGGTAGTAGGTAACAGAAAGTCACTATGATATACATCTTGATTAGAGGTCGAATGCAATGCCCGTGGCCAATCATGCTTGTAGAGTAAAACAAAGGGTAAATAATTGACTTTGTAGCTCTCAAACAATACTTCAGCTCAAAGCTAAATATGGTTACTACCATCTTTCAGTTCCAGGAGTGTATGCACTTGAAACAATTAACTAACTGGAACATTAACCTGATGGAGTGTAAAGCGGACTCTTTCTAATGATCTGGACAGATGAATATAAGATCGAACATTGAATTATTTTACTATGTACTAAACAGAACATTTACGTGATGCATATTATATTAGACCGTTTGCCACTAACTGAATATATCACTAGATTGCTTAACATGATCAACACTTTATTGGAAGTGTGGCAATGTAAAGAAGAATGAAAAGAGGTCCAATATGTAGCACATCCATAAGTTATTAAAATCATTAGTAGGCAAGTTAATGCATTCAACAAAATGTACCCTGCTTACTTCATGTGTTGCCCGGCTAGCTTCTTGTGTTACCATCGGCTCACATTGATCCACCCGATTATTGTCTGCGAACATCAAAACAGGCAACAAGGGATCCACATTAAAAGTTTGACATATTTTGCCGAAAGAAAAAAAGGAACTACTTTTGTACTGAATTGTTCCAGTGATCATTCTAGTATCCAACAAGCATATCAGACAATACTAATTTCAGGATCACATCATACATGAAAACAATAACAACTGGGAGAGACAGAAGTAGCTTCTTCAATACCCGGTTCAAATGAGAAACCGCCTCATCGGTGCACGCAAAATAGGGAATATAGGATGAATTAATGTTCAACAGGGTACAACGACCCATGGAAACTACTTTTCTCACTGCCAAAAATCTACTACTGCGACTGTGCATCCTTGTATGTACCAACAGCAAGGATCTATGGTCACAAGTTTGAGCCCATGTTGACTCCGCACCAGCCATAGTGTACCCGTTCCGAAGAGCAACAATGCACGATCCCAAACCGAATCAAACAACTCAAAATACATGAAGTTCTCAGACCTAAAAAACCAGCTAAGCTGAATCGGATCGGCAGACCTATGCTGTGCTCACAACCCTAGACTACTGCCAATGGCCGAACAAAACCAGCGGGGGTGAGAGAGAGGGGGGATACCGGCGGCGGCGTGGTCGCGGGACACGCCGGGGAAGATCCTAGAAGACACCGGGGGCTTGGGGAGCCACTGCCGGGGGCCGAGCCCGTAGGGCGACGCGCGGTGCACCCCGCGGCGCGGCGGCCGCCTCGAGGGCCCGCCGCCGCCGCCGCCCGCGTCCTCCTGCGCCGCCTCGGCTGCCGCGGCCGCCGCCGCCGGGGACTGCCACCGCCGCGCGTCCATCATTCTCCCGCGCCGCCGGTCTCGCGCTCTAGTTTGGGGCTGTGTGCGGCGCGGCGGCTGGGGGGCGGGGAGAGGGCCGGACCGGAGTAGTTGAGTAGTAGGACTAGGGGACTCTTTAAATTATTTTTTGCCGGAATGGAATTGGAAAATGGAAGCCCGTGCTAGGGCTTCGCCGATGGACTAGCCCATGAGCAGCGGGTGCTAGTATTTTGTTTCACAAATATATATCATACCGCATTTCATAATTTCTTCGACTACACAAAAAAGTCTAAAACTTACCATAATCCTCCAGTAGTGCAGGTTATGTTTCAACCTTTCGTCATACGACACTTAACACTTCACATGTACAGGTACAACTAAATATTTGTCTCGTTGGGCAAATAAGTCAGGGAGACAAATATTGATACAAAACACTAGGGAGGGGTAGTGTTTTGGGTATTGAAGAAAATACATTAGAGTTTGGAAATTTGGGGGAAAAGTGGGGATAAAACCTATCAAATACAATAGAAACAAACGACCCTTTGGAGATATGTGAGGATTTGGTGTTTGACCGAGAATCCGAGATAATCCCAACAAAAACTTTAGAAACAAATAGAGCCTTACTGGGTCGGGAAGATACACCGCAAACCCTGTGGATCAGTAGCGGAACCAGTGGGGGTGTCATGGCAACCTCACCAAAAATACAGATTTTTTTAACTACCAGTACTTATACTAATTGTATGTGTACTATTTGAAAAATGTGAAATTAATAAAGATTTGTGGTCAAAACTCTAGCAGACATAGCATTAATAGTACCAACAATCTCAATAGAGCATATTTTCCTCACGCTCTCGTCTCTGGTTGCATCGCATTGACCGAAACCCAGTCGAAACCTCCACTAGTCCACAGCGGCGGCGGGACTGACCAAAATCGAACTCTGCTGCGGCGGTGGGGGGCTGGAGCGACCGGCGGCGACGGGACGTGGAACCCCGACGAAGTTTTCGGGTAAGCAGGCGCCGACGGCGCCCAGCGGGCAGCGGAGAGAGCCGGCGACCCGCGACCGATTGCACGGCGAGCCGGCGACCGATTGCACGGCGAGCCGGCGACCGGCGATTCGTCCACGGCCAGGGTTCCAGGCAGTGCGGCAAGCGGCGCAGACTCGATTCAGTCCACTGACAGGCAGCTTCTTCATCTCCAGTTCAGCCTCCAATAGAGCCGGAGGTTAATGTTGTGGTCTTGGCTGCTACTGATGTGAATCCAACACCATCCCCAGTCCAACTTCAGAGCTCAAATGGTTCAAATACAATGCCTAGAAGTAGCAGCGGTAAACCAGTTTACAATGTTGAGCTTCTTCCACATGATCCATGGAAAAGGAAACCCATTGCAAGCCATCCCATAAATGAGAAGATGCAATTCGTCGAGAGTTTATATTGCAAAAAGTCCTTGTCAACAAAGTACAACTATAATTACCCCATCCGAGAAATAGCAAACTGACCAAATTATGTTACTTCTATTGTTATTTTTGCAAATTTAAACTTATGTGCTAAATTTATGATGTTTTTTTAACCAAAAATTTTAAGCTTGGCACCCTGCCCTGTTGATCAAATCCTAGATCATTTTTTTTATAGAAACGATCAAATCCTAGATCCGCCACGGCTGTCGATACACTGATGCCAAACCAGGCCTAACGAGACTACATGTCTCAGGAAATTAAACCCATATATACATGTTTTTGCAACAGCCACCCACATCACAAATACGTCCACCTGGATTCTAGTGTAGGATAAGATATTCCAAACCGTAATTAGCTCGGGCCTCCGGGTTTTGGGTCTCACTAGATCATTTTGGCGCGCGTTGCCGCGCCCGTCTATTTTGGCGCGAGAATTTATAGTTAGCGATGAAAATAATATAAATATTACATTTAGTAACTTTTTAGGGAATGAAAAGCTAATTGATATGACATGTAGCACATTTGTGTTGGGTTAGTGGTGGCAACTGAATAATTTTGTAGAATCAGCAAATATGTGGAGGCATGGATAAATTTATGGAACCAAACGAAAAAATAGACAAGTCAAGAGATAATAAATAAATTTTCTTTGTGACCTTTTAGGTAGATTCAGAGAACGTGATGTTGAGGCATCGGTCCCCACAACATCCAAGTTCTGTTAGTTTTGTGCATTTTGCTCTACTTTGTAATAACCTGTTCTAAATAGCAAAAAGACAGTCGGCAGTTGTATGATACCAATTATAAACGAAATTGTATAGATCATAGGCAATGACTTCAAATACATGCCGCGATGTAAGTATGCATAAAACTTGTGGAACTTCTGATCAGTCACCAAATCAAGCTGTTGAAGCATATCTAGCAGAAAAGTAGAGCAAAATGCACAAAACTAAAAAAAATGCTTTATTACATTTTTAAAAAATGCAACCAAACACACCATGTATAAGTAATCAATTTACTATTATGCAAAAAGAACTGAATGGACACAAAGGACTGATTACGCATATCATCGTGGGGGCAGAGTTACAGGGGGTGGTTCGCGATGAAGCCACAAGGAAATCCTGGTCGTGGAGGACTACGCAAGTCGGAGGGCGGAGAAAGTAGAAACAACAATCGCCCCCATCACCGCATGCACTCTTGACTCTTCCAACCTCCTCCTTGAGTCGAGCGCCCATGACTGCCACCACCACCAAGCTTGTCGCTGCATTTGGTAAGAACATAAGTATGTAGGGCGACAAATCATAGAGAACAAACCTCGCGCAGAAAAGAGATAGTGAAGTTAATGGTTTGTACCTTCTTCAGTAGCTTTTCTTTTGATGTTGAACCACTTCATAACATTGATCTTGGACAAGGAGCTCCCAAACAATTCAGAACCATACATATAAATTTTATGAACAACAGATATTGATTTGTGCTGCCTAAGCTCTCACGTATTTTGATGCTTCCTTGTGCATCTCCTCGGATGGCCCCTACATCTTTAAACGTCCAGAATTTTGCCCTCTCTTCACATCAGCAACAACAACCAATAGTGGCAAGAAGCCAAGAAGACAATCTAAGGGGATGGAATATTGCATCAAATAAACTAACCTAGGCCGTTAGCCATTGAAAATTGTCAGGTGTAGAATTCCGGAAAATATACGAGAATCACTCGGAGCAGGAGACTGTCAGCTCTGAAAACCAAGGGCACAAAATGACAAGCTAGCCAAGAAAGGACGGGAAATTCTACTACGGAGTACTTCCAGGGAAAATACACATAGATGCATCACACATATATGTGCAAGGTGTAGGAAGGATAGTAACGTGCCTCCATTATCTGCCGCTTGCGAGCGGTGCAATAAGCTGCCATTAATGGCAATGAGGAACGGATGCCTTTACGGTTCGCTTGAACGCCGACGGATCAGCTTTGCCCGCGATGTCCCTTCGCATCTCCCGTCAGTATCAGGCTATCAGCTGTCGACGCCGAATCGTCGTCGAAAGTGCTCCGCATCGGCTGATTCATACGACCTGAACCGTAATTGAAAGTGTCAAGGGATTGCATTGCGTGTTTATAATTTCATACCGATGGATATAATCAGCATACAATGAGGAAATTAAAGCGAAATTGTACTAACTGAATATGCAGTCTGAAATAATGAAAGCAGGACATATAATATTGAAGGGAATAGAAGAGGTATTCTAAGAACTCACCTGTCATGAAGCCATTGCAAATACTGGAATCAGAAAATCCGCAGCCTATAAAATCTGAGCCAATAAAATGGAACCAAGCTGGAAGAACTCCAGAACCAGGATGAGCAGAACCTGCGAAAAATGGTTTTTGGATGTTAGGGACGCCGCAATTCACACCATGCATAAGATGAGGAAATGGTGATTTGGGAGAACAGATAATCAACCTAGCAGCACGACATTGGGACTGGAATTTCTGCTCGAGTGGGAATTGTATGGATAGGATTGAGATAACACATTTTATAGGAGAGGAGAGGTGTAACGCACCGTAATCACTCGACGCCGGCGATATGGCCATGATGGCTGCCATTAGAGGGCTGGACGAACTGAAAATTAAACCGACCTCACTGGTGGAGGGCATGAAGAGCAATCACGAGCGACCCGTCAGTTCATCGCCATGAATTCGGGAAATTAAGATAGGTCGAGCTGAGGCACGAGTGGGATAGCCACCGGCCGATTCGCATGCGGCCGGGCCGCTGCTCGAACTCGCGCTCGATCGAGCCGAACGCGTGCGGCCGGTCCGCACGGCGCCCTCGCGGTGGATCGATCCGCTCTCCGCTCACCTCGTTCTCGCACGGTCGCGTCTGCTTGACTTCGATCCGGTCACGTTCCCGTCCGCTCGCCTCCTCCTCGCCGCTCGCGGCTTCGTTGACCAGCGCCTAAGCGGTTAGCGAAGCACTCTAGTTGTTGGGCTTTTCCCGTATTGGGCCCAAATGCACCAGGAAACGTCAAATTGATGCCCAGAGCAGCGTCCCTCAGGGACATCCGGCCCAAGAGGAGCCCACGCGGGAGAAGAGGAGCATCTGACGGACAAAAATGTTCAGAAGGAGGATCGGACGGTGACAAAGGGGTGACAAAGGCAGAGTGCGTGAGAGGCTTCCTAGGTGTCTCGGTTGTAATGTCCCTAACTAGATTCGAACGGCGCGGCTCGCCACGCGGCACTTGTCGGTTCTTTGAATTATTTGCCCGTGGTTACCACAATTTATACAGATTATTAAAAGCATATTTATATCCATATGTATTTGATCACATGTCTATAGATTTGGAAGCATATTTTTCACATCGTATGAAGTCAATAATCTCATACAATAAAAAACTCAAGAAACAGGAGGATCAAACCAATGCCAAAGCACATAGGGAAAGTAATATAGAAATTCACACCGCATTCAATTATATAAGTTTTGATCACATGGAAATAATACTAAATGCATAAGTTTCGATCAGTTTGGAAATACGATCTCAAACACCTGATGAGTTTTGCGTAACCAACAACGATTCTAAAAGGCAGAGGTGGTTGGTCTCAAAAGTATTAACAATGAGACATTCGGTAACAGAGACCTGGACAGCGGAACCAAAATATCACCGAGCTGGGTTTTTTAGGCAGTCATGGACTTAGACGATGAATATGTAAATAAGTCTGATCTGCAGTAACAAAGTTCAGAATTAATCGAGGTAACTATGTGGACTGAATTAACATTAGGTATGGTTTGGTCGGTCTTAAGGAGTAGCATCCCTGCAGGGTAACTTAGTTTCTAGTTTGAGTGCAGTTGAAGTGGATGATTGATGCATGTAAAATGCATACATGAACTTTGCATTATTTTACTTATATTCCAGTCATATTTGCATCATATAAGGGTTATATCACTGTTTTATAATGATTTTGGGAATATTTGGTATGTTTCTTATTTTTATGGAATTAACCCTGCACAGTCAGAAAACCCTGTTTTCTATATTTTAATGTTTCAGGGACCCAAACGACGTCCAAATGACCTAATATTTTACGGGCATCAGTTTTTGGAAGGAACAAAGCGTAGGAGCCAAGGAAGCGCATGAAAGGAAGCCGGAGGCCAAAGTTGAGTGGGCCCACGCGGCCAGGTACCTGGGCCGCGTGGGACCCCCTCTTTTGGGCCTCGGAGCTCCGTTGCCGTCGATCTTTCCTCCACCGACTCCGTTTTGACCTAAAACCAACTATAAAAATAGCCCCCCGGCGTTCTCTGGAGGGAGCGCCGCAGAAACACAGAAACACCGAAACAGAGACCTGGAGTTGCAGATTGGAGGGGGAAAACTCCGGCGGGGCGCTGCCGGCGTGGTCTCCATCTTCTCCAACGACTTCTCCACCGTCTCCATGATGAAGAGGGAGTAGTCCACCCCTGGACTATGGGTTTGTGGAAGTAACTTATATATCTCTCCTCTCTTGAGCTTCACTAATTAGTACCGTATGAGCTGCTGAACATGATTACGGTCATCTATGTAATACCTTTGTGATGGATCTTTTTATGAGTTAATATATGTTTGAGATTGCAATGGTTTTGTTTCAGTTATGAAAGTAGATGCATATTATGTACCCCGTTCTTGTTTACTTGTCATGATCAAGCATGTTTATGAGAGCGTGTGAGGGGGAACGTGTGCATTAGTTGGAGTAACGAGGGGTGGCTAGTGCAGTGAACGTGAGAGAAAATTCTGCGATCCACTTGGGTATCTCTACCTTACTTTGTTGCCTCACTAGGGATAAAAAGAAATGCCATGCTACCGGAGATGTTGATGGTCCCGAAGAGCAAGGCCTTGATACATGCAAAAGTAAACGGGATTAGGTTGAGACTCCAAGTGCAGAGTGTATAGTAAGTGGAAGACAGTTTTCCCCACGAGGGGTGACTCGAGGGTTTAATATCGAACTCTCGGGGAATCTGAAGTGGTAGATTTATCTTCTTATCCTTCTTTTGGTTACCTACAAAACAAGGTTAGATGTTTTGGTCCTCAACCTCACCTGTGGTTGTCAAGCACAAGGTGTAAGAATGATATCAGGATAGTTATGCAATGCAAACAAGAAATAAATATGCAATGATGGTGGATGCAATGATAAATGATATTTTTGGGTTTTTGAATGATGTATGCAAGATGAAAAGTATTTTTGTATTTTCGGATTTAATGATGGCTGAAAATAGAAAAGTGGTATATGGTGTTGGAAAGGTGTTTCTTATGATTAAAAATGGACTGGGGTTCATGGTTTCACAAATGCACTCTCTCTTTATAAAGTGGTAGACAATGGAACACACACAGTTAACATATGAGATTGCAACACAGGGTTTGATAACAAGTTACTTAGATATATGGGCATCACGTCCTAACATAGAGATCTTTTGGTTATTAACCTCTCTTATACTCCACCAAGATGCGAACTAAATCATAACACCTCAGTAATTAAGATAACTCAGAGTATAGCATTAAGTATCATGACATGAAGTGAAAATAAGAACATGCTAGATCTAGTCATGGAGTAGTGGCAATGGTCACGCCCACATCCCCGGTAGCATGGTATTTTAGTTTATCCCTAGTGAGGTAACAAAGTAAGGTAAAGATACCAAAGTGGATCGCAGAACTTTCTCTCACGTTCACTGCACTAGCCACCCCCCGTTACTCCAACTAATGCACACGTTCCCCACACACGCTCTCATAAACATGCTTGATCAAAACAAGTAGACAAGAACGGGGTACATAATATGCATCTATACTCATAACTGAAACAAACATTGCAATCTCAAACATATATTAACTCATAAAGATCCACCACAAAGGTATTACAACGGTGACCGTAATCATGTTCAGCAGCTCATACGGTGCTAATTAGTGAAGCTCAAGAGAGGAGAGATACATAAGTTACTTCCACAAACCCATAGTCCAGAGGTGGACTACTCCCTCTTCATCATGGAGACGGTGGAGAAGTCGATGGAGAAGATGGAGACCACGCCGGCAGCGCCCCGCCGGAGTTTTCCCCCTCCAATCTGCAGCTCCTGATCTCCGTTTCGGTGTTTCTGTGTTTGTGCGGCGCTCCTTCCAGAGAACGTCGGGGGACCTTTTTTATAGGCGTTTTTAGGTCAAGACGATGTCGGTGGAGAAGAGATCGAGGCAACGGAGCCACGAGGCCCAAAGGGTGGGTCCCACGCGGCCACAGTACCTGGCCGCGTGGGCCCCCCTCGTTTGGCCCTCGGGCCTCCGTTTGCTCGCTTCCTTCGCCCACAGGTCTTCTTCCTTCCAAATATTGACGCCCGTAAATTTCCAGGTGATTTCGTTGACGTTTGGGTCCCTGAAACATTAAAATAAGAAACGGGTTTTCTGCCTGTGCAGGGTTAATTCCATAAAATAGGAAATAAATGAATATTCCCAAAATCATTATAAAACATTGATATAACCCTTATATGATGCAAATATGATTGGAATATAAGCAATTAAAGTGCAAAGTTCATGTATGCATTTTACATGCATCAACATCCCCAAGCTTAATCCATGCTCGTCCTCGAGTATGAAGATGATAAAACTAACATGGACTTTGCAATTTAATACTTAACAATGATATCAAAGATGATTACTATTGCTACATATAGTCAAATGATTCATTCTTCAAAGGAGTAGCAATATGCAAATAGTTTATGAAGTGATATCAAGTATTCAAGACAAGGATGTTCATTGATAGTTCACAAAGTGTAACATGGTAGCAAGTAATATGGAACACATGTATGCATAATGATAAGTAGAACATCCTACAATGGTCATAGAGTGTAGATGAAAATCTGAATATGATAGGTGTACACTTTGGAAAGATGTATATGTGAGTAGAGGTAAAGCATGCATAAGTTTCATCCAACTTCCAAACTCTTCTACTTAAGTTAATGATTGCAATAAGGTATTCATTGGTGTCAAGCTCTCATTGCCCCTATCATAGCATCTTGAATGATTAAGGTTAAAGTGAAAGCAAATATGAGTAGTGTGCTTGATAAAGAATGGGTTGAATGTCTCATGCCCCTTGAATACAAGTACTTACACCATGTGTTACTCAACTTGGGAAACAAAGCAAGTTCAATTAAATATCATTGTAAGCATAATAGTATCATCAAGAGCGTCAACTGGGGTACCTCTTGTCCCAAGATATGGAACAAGCCCATATCAAAATGACAAGACAAACAAACAAAATGAACAATCTCAACACCCTTTTTATTTACCATTTGGAATAGTTTTTTATTGCAAGGTGTATCACAGAAGGTTCACCATAGTATGTAAGTAAATTTCCACCATGAATGATGCATGGCTTAGATTAGCGGCCCAGGCGTCTCTCTAACCATTTACACAAACTCATTTAAACTCACTCTATTTCCACATTTATTTCAACATGATAAGCATCCATAGACAAAAGCACATGATATCAACTAAATGAGATGAAGAGCGTGTTGAAAGCTTGCCATGTGACAGCACATATGGGCTAACTTCCAACCCAAAACATTCATCAAGCCACAAACATCATAATCTTAATCACAATGGGTCAAGTTTTATTATGCAAATAAAAGAACATTGTGCATCAAGTTCGTGAGAGCTATATAACCAATTTTTTCCATTGCAATCAATAACATAAACATTTTCATTCAGAGGTAAGATAACACAAACAACATGTTAAACATACTCGGAATAGCATAAAGCCAATAGGTAGATATGGTGGACTCACTGGAATAACTTTGGTTGAAGGTGTTGGAAACAAGTTTTTGCTTGTTGGAGTTTTTGGGCTAGCAAAAGGGAGAAAGTTGACCATCTAGATGCATGCATGAGTGTCCATAGAACTAACTAATCCATGTTAAACCAAGTAAATAACAATCAGCACCAAAACATGAATAAGTGATAGCTCTACAAAAAGAATTTGCAAACTATTACTCATAAACAAGCTCATGAATCATGCAACTATATGTATCATTAAAAATCAAGTCAAACATCCCTTTTCCCAATCTTATAAAAGCATCCAACATATTTCAACCCATATTTCCAGTAGCTCTCTCATATATAATTGATAGTGTGGTGGTCTCTCAAGACTCAAACAAAAACAAAAACGACGCTCCAAGTTTATGCGATAAAGTGTTTCGATCGAAAAACAGAAGTTGGACGTGTGCAAACCGAGAGTGTGTAGGTCCAGCGGGGTTGTCTTCACATCCCCAAGCTTATGGTCTTCACCATCCTTGGATAGCTCTTGGTGCATCTCCTCCAATCCCTGTGAAAAAACTTCAAAACACCGTTTCTCCCATCTCTTTTCTGTGGGGTGCATTAATAGTGATAAACAAATAGGTTCCTTGCTGCATATAATCCTTGAACAAAAATTCATATGATGTCCAGAAAGTATAATGTTGTATGCCTACTCATAAACTCAATTGGATCAAAAAGATTCAACTTAAAAGCTCAAAGCATGCATCAAACAAAATGGGACAGAATCTGTCCAGAAAAACAGCAGCAGCAAAACGTATTTTTCTACCCTACCAAACTTTCTCGAAAAATTCCGAAAAATTCATGCATACAGAGGATGAAAAGTTGCAACTACAGTTCAAATATGAGCTCATTCGGAGTTACAGAATAAGAATTAAAAATCATACCGTGCACTGATTCGTGCAGGAATAAAATCTCCGAACGCTATAAGCAACTTTTTCAAACCAAAAAGGGTAAAACTTGGCACTTTATTAAAAACTCCAGAACCTAAACTAACACAAATCTCTTGTTACAGCAAGAGGACACAAAGAAAAATCACACATAAAAATAACCGGGTTGCCTCCCGCAAAGCGCTTTCTTTATAGCCATATAGCTAGGCTTCTTACTTGTTGTTTTATTGTGGACGAAGCTCATGAGGGAGCTTGAACTTTGGTGGTTCCCTCTTCCTTGGAAAGTGTTCCATGCACTTCTTGTGTGGAAACTGAAACTTTACATTCCCTTCCTTTGAATCAATGATAGCACCTGTGGTACGAAGAAAAGGTCTTCCAAGAATAATAGGACTAGAGGTTTTATTCCCCATATCCATGATTAGAAAATCCACAGGCACAAAAGTCATATGTAACTCTACCATAACATCACTTACTTTTCCCAAAGCATGTTTAATAGAGTCATCAGCAAGTGCTAGTTCAATAGAGCATTTTTCAAGATTTTTCAATTCAAGCACTTCATATAGTTCTTTAGATAAAACAGAGACACTAGATCCTAGATCAAGTATGGCATGGTGTGTCTCTTTTCCAATAGTTACTAGTACCTTAGGTATCCACATATCCCCAAGCTTAGGTGGTATCATAGCCTCTTGGTTGTACCTAGCAATCTTTTCTTTCAAGACATGATTAGCAATATAAGAACCAAAACCTGCTTGGTTAGTGTTGATGGAAGGATCACTTGCAAATTTTTGTAAGATAGATATTAATTCATGCAAGCTACAATTTTCTAAGTCAAGCAAAGGATCCTTGACTTCATTAAGCATTTTAACTTCCTCAACTTTCTTTTCCTTTTTAACCCAAACTTGTTGCTACAGGAACTCTTTCACATGTTTAAGAGATGAATCTTTTCTCAATGAATCACTAACTCGAACCAATTTTTCCTCAATATTGTTCAGGTAAACATCTTTTTCCAGAAATTCTTTCTCACAAATTCTCAACTTATGCATGACATTAACCAATTCATTGTTTATCTTTGGAATAATGTTTTCAGAATAAGAAACTAGTTGTTCAAAATCTTCCTTACTAGGTAGCTTTTCTAACTTAGTTTCAAATTTATCCTTTGATGAAGCAAGTGCTATTGTGGTGTCTTCCAACTTTTTCTTGCTACCCACAAAGCTACCAAAAATCCTTCTAAGTGTCATGGCTGCACAAGGTGGTGTTGACAAGACAAAACTTCCACCTGTAGCCCCATCTAAAGCATTTTGATACCAAGGATCTATTCCATAATAGAAATAAAGATTTAGCTTTTCATCTTCACAAGGTGTAGGATCTTCATAATGCATCCTATTAATTCTTACCCAAGCATCTTTTAATGTTTCTCCATGATATTGTTTAAAACTAGAAACAGAATTCCCTAGAGAACTCCCTCCTTGTTTGTTTCCAAGCACCATGATAGCAAGTTTTTTTTGGTATTTTTAATTTTTTATGCAAAACTGAAATAAATATGATATGATATGCAATGACACTAACAAAACAAATAAATTGCTTTGTAAGTAAAGATGGATAAGATGGTGCTCACGTAGGTGCAACCTCCCCAAGCTTAGGTGTTAGCACAAGTTGGTGACGTTGACTTTGTTGTGAGATGAATGCGATGATGCACACCCTTGGATAAATCTCTCAGCTACGATTCCCCGGCAACGGCGCCAGAAAACGTCTTGATGTCCCGAAGAGCAAGCTTGATACCTGCAAAATAAACGGGATTAGGTTGAGACTCCAAGTGCAGAGTGTATAGTAAGTGGAAGACAGTTTTCCCCACGAGGGGTGACTCGAGGGTTTAATATCGAACTCTCGGGGAATCTGAAGTGGTAGATTTATCTTCTTATCCTTCTTTTGGTTACCTACAAAACAAGGTTAGATGTTTTGGTCCTCAACCTCACCTGTGGTTGTCAAGCACAAGGTGTAAGAATGATATCAGGATAGTTATGCAATGCAAACAAGAAATAAATATGCAATGATGGTGGATGCAATGATAAATGATATTTTTGGGTTTTTGAATGATGTATGCAAGATGAAAAGTATTTTTGTATTTTCGGATTTAATGATGGCTGAAAATAGAAAAGTGGTATATGGTGTTGGAAAGGTGTTTCTTATGATTAAAAATGGACTGGGGTTCATGGTTTCACAAATGCACTCTCTCTTTATAAAGTGGTAGACAATGGAACACACACAGTTAACATATGAGATTGCAACACAGGGTTTGATAACAAGTTACTTAGATATATGGGCATCACGTCCTAACATAGAGATCTTTTGGTTATTAACCTCTCTTATACTCCACCAAGATGCGAACTAAATCATAACACCTCAGTAATTAAGATAACTCAGAGTATAGCATTAAGTATCATGACATGAAGTGAAAATAAGAACATGCTAGATCTAGTCATGGAGTAGTGGCAATGGTCACGCCCACATCCCCGGTAGCATGGTATTTTAGTTTATCCCTAGTGAGGTAACAAAGTAAGGTAAAGATACCAAAGTGGATCGCAGAACTTTCTCTCACGTTCACTGCACTAGCCACCCCCCGTTACTCCAACTAATGCACACGTTCCCCCACACACGCTCTCATAAACATGCTTGATCAAAACAAGTAGACAAGAACGGGGTACATAATATGCATCTATACTCATAACTGAAACAAACATTGCAATCTCAAACATATATTAACTCATAAAGATCCACCACAAAGGTATTACAACGGTGACCGTAATCATGTTCAGCAGCTCATACGGTGCTAATTAGTGAAGCTCAAGAGAGGAGAGATACATAAGTTACTTCCACAAACCCATAGTCCAGAGGTGGACTACTCCCTCTTCATCATGGAGACGGTGGAGAAGTCGATGGAGAAGATGGAGACCACGCCGGCAGCGCCCCGCCGGAGTTTTCCCCCTCCAATCTGCAGCTCCTGATCTCCGTTTCGGTGTTTCTGTGTTTGTGCGGCGCTCCTTCCAGAGAACGACGGGGGACCTTTTTTATAGGCGTTTTTAGGTCAAGACGATGTCGGTGGAAGAGATCGAAGGCAACGGAGCCACGAGGCCCAAATGGTGGGTCCCACGCGGCTACAGTACCTGGCCGCGTGGGCCCCCCCGTTTGGCCCTCGAGCCTCCGTTTGCTCGCTTCCTTCGCCCACAGGTCTTCTTCCTTCCAAATATTGACGCCCGTAAATTTCCAGGTGATTTCGTTGACGTTTGGGTCCCTGAAACATTAAAATAAGAAAACGGGGTTTTCTGCCTGTGCAGGGTTAATTCCATAAAAATAGGAAATAAATGAATATTCCCAAAATCATTATAAAACATTGATATAACCCTTATATGATGCAAATATGATTGGAATATAAGCAATTAAAGTGCAAAGTTCAGTATGCATTTTACATGCATCAGATGTGGGTGTGACCATTGCCACTTCCTCCGTGACTAGATCTAGCATGTTCTTATTTTAATTTCATGTCATGATAGTTATTGCTATACTCTGAGTTATCTTAATTACTGAGGTGTTATGATTTAGTTCGCATCTTGGTGGAGTATAAGAGAGACTAATAACCAAAAGTTCTCTATGTTAGGACGTGATGCCCATATAATTATAACTTGTCATTAAACTGTTGTGTTGCAATCTCATATGTCAACTCTAGTGTTCCATTGTCTACCACTTTATTAAAGAGAGAGTGCATTTGTGAAACCATGAACCCCGGTCCATTTTTAATCATAAGAAACACCTTTCCAACAACTTTTACCACTTTTCCATTTTCTGCCATTTAAAAATCCAAAAATACAAAAACACTTTTACATCTTGCATTCATCATATAAAACCCAAAAATATCATTTATCATTGCTACCACCATCTTTACATATTTATTTACCACCATTGCATATTTATTTCTTGTTTGCATTGCATATTATCTTGATATCATTCTCACACCTTGTGCTTGACAACTACTAGGTGAGGTTGAGGACCAAAACATTTACTTTGTTTTGTAGGTAACCAAAAGAAGGATAGGAAAGATATATCTTCACTACTGATTCACCGAGAGTTCAATATTAAACCCTCGAGTCACCCCTCGTGGGGAAAACACGTCTTCCACTTACTACACACTCTGCACTTGGAGTCTCAACCTAACCATTTACTTTTCATGCAGGTAACTACGTGAAGGGCCATCAAGACTGTTTTCTGGCGCCGTTGCCGGGGAATCATTGCTGAAAGGTTTATCCAAGGGTCCCCTGCACTAGCTCTGTTTTCTGGCGCCGGGTTTATCCAAGGATATCTCACCAAGTCAACTTCATCACCAACTTGTGCTAACACCTAAGCTTGGGGAGGTTGCACCTACGTGAGCATCATCTTATCCATCTTTACCTTCAAATCATTTTGTTTTGTTATTGTCTTGCATATCATATTTATATTTCGGTTTGCATTTTTATTTTCAGTTTTGCATTTTGTGTTGCATTTGTTATTTCGGTTTGCATTGTTTAGTATCATTTTACTATCAGTCTTTCATTTATAATCATAAAAACCAAAAAAAAAAATAGTGCTGTTTTTAATATGTGTGTTAAAGTATGGAGAAACTTTCTGGAATCTCTATACCTAATGGTTATGTTAAAACTATGGAAGCCTACTTTGAATATGAATCGACCGAAGAAGGAAAAAGAATGCGTAAATTGCTTGAAGCTCTTCACAGAATGGCTATTCAGTTTTGTGAGTTACATGGTATAACTTGTTGCAATAGAAGAGTTGTTAAACATTTCCACTATCAATGCAAGTATAATAGTGATCCTATAATTTCCTGTTATCGTGAAGATAAATTTTCATGCCCTGATATAGAACAAGTTGAGAAATATATTGCTTATGTTGGAGCCATTGAGATAGACTCTCTTATTGATAAATTTCTTACAACTAGTCATGAAGCTCGTGTAATGAAAGGACAAATTTCTATTATTCTCCAACTTTGCAAAACGAATTTAGTGACAATGTTTATGTTAAAGAAAGAATTATTACTTCCATGGAAAGTACTAATATTTTGCAGGAAGAAGATGATGAAAACATAAGCTTGGAAGAGGAAGTATGTGAAGAGGAGATTGAAATGGATGTGCTCCAACCTAAGTTGGGGAAGAGTTGGATCTCCCAACTTCACCATCAACATTTGATAATAGCGCTCAAACTCAAAATCTTTTGTTATTTATGAGAATCCATGTTATGATGAGTGTCAAACTGAAAATTCTATGGTCCTATATGATAACCCATGCTATTATGATGAAACTAATAATGCTCCTTTACTTTTCAATAATAATGAGGAGTGTTGCTTAAATATGCTATATGATAATGCTTTAGATGATGGTCATATGCTTATTGATAATCCTCAATGTTTAGGAGTTGTTACAAATTTATGTGAGGATAAAAATGATATACTTGCTGTTTGTGATGGTACTCTTACTCATGAGAGTCCTAATTTGTTCTTGAACTCTCCTACTTACACCATAGAGGAGAAATTTGCTTATGTTGAGAAATACTTATGTGATTTGCAACTATCTTTAGTTCCAAATCTTTGTTGCAATCATGATAGTAAACTTGATATTGATCTTATTAACTATTTTTAAAGAGGGAAGCATGCTAATGAATTCCATAATAAATTTAATAATCCTCTTTATGTGCCTAAATTATCTAAGTTGAATGATTTTTGTGGTTATATGGTTGAATTTATTTCTACTACTTGCAACTATTATGAAAGAGGAGGTGATAAGAACCCTCTTTATGTTACTAATAATTATATGCTGCAAGTAATTTTTTATTGAAGACAATGCATCATGTAAAGACATCTCCATCAACACGGGAATAATTATTCCGCCATGTAAAGACATCTCCTTCAAAGCCCAAATCATCTAGGTATGGATGTTACCTTGGAAAGAATGAACAAAAACGGTTGTCTAGAAAGACATACACACATATGAAAAGAAACAAGCTGACAAGAAGCCAGAAATTCGCTTTGGAGCTCGGGCTCATATGCTCCGTTATTTTCGACAAAATTTAGCAAATTGAAAACTCATCAAAAAATTCCGAAAAAAATCATGCATGTACCTGACCATGTTGCGCACCACCATGATTTTTTTCGCGCCGAAATGACATCGTATGCGCCCTGTACAAAAATGACAAATTTCCTGTCAGATTTGAGATTCAAAATTTGAATTTTCTGACACGAAATTTGTCATTTTTGTACAGGGCGCGTACGATGTCATTTCGGCGCGAAAAAAATCATGGTGGTGCGCAACATGGTCAGGTACATGCATGATTTTTTTCGGAATTTTTTGATGAGTTTTTAATTTGCTAAATTTTGTCGAAAATACCGGGAGCATATGCTCCCGGGAGCCAAAACGCTGCTCTCACAAGAAGCTTGATTCTTGAGTAGCAACTTGTGAGGAGATCTTTTTCTTCCGTTTGGACTTGAGAGGGCCCGCGGTTACAAAATCGGGAGGAAGTAAGAGCAATTAGTACAAAATTTGGCAGGAAGTAAGAGCAATTACAGTACTACAGAATTTGGGAGGAAATTATAAGATCGATTACAAATTCGGAAGGAAACAGGGGAGATTTTGCTCGCTTGGTCTCGTTACCTACTAGTAGCACAGAACAGAACAGCACACGGCTCCCGTTACGCGTCGTTCCCCTCTCCCGTCCCGTTCCGACGCGGCTTCCTCGGCCGCACGCACGCACGGGCCAGCAGCCAAACCCCTCCGCCACCCAAGCCAGCCTCGGCCCTCGACGGAGCAGGCGCGGAGCGGGGATCGAATCCGGGCTCGGGGTTGATTTCTGCGTCTTTTGATTGTAAGCATGCCCTAGTGTGTGTTTTTATTCCGAAGAAGAAGATTTCCTCTGTCCCGAGAGCGAGTTCTTGCTCCGTCCGGATCCTTCGGCGCGAGCGATCGAATCGATTAGCGTCATTACTCGATTAGTCGATTAGCTTCATTACTCGATTAGTCGCTGGTTTGCGTAGCGCGCTGCGTGGCGGCTCGATTCAGTTCCTCTGTGCGATCGATCGCGCGCGGGATCGATCCGCCTCGGTTGGCCGCCGCCGCCAATGTTCATTGTGAGCACGTACTAATACCCGTTTCCCCCATTGCCGCTGACATCGGCAGAGGTTGTGGTGTTGCTGCAACAAAATGGACTTGGTTTTCCTCTGGAAATTAGATGAAGCTTGTTTGCTTTCTTTCTTTTCCTGCGTTGCTGTGCATTGTGCTGCTGATCGAGTGTCGTGACCGAGTGTTATTCTGGTTGCTGCAGCATTGAGCCGAATTTGTTCATCAGCGGCTGATGCTGGTGGCACTTACACATTGACGCCCATTTGGCGAGGAAGATGGATTTTGGGCAGGCCGTCCAGATGAATCCAGGAACAGTCACGGGGTGCCGCAGCGACAACAGCTGCAGGTTGCTCCGGGGAACCCTGGCCCGGGTCAGTTCTTGTTGTTGCGCAAAATCACCCATCAGAAGATGTAAGCTTTTACTTGTTGCCAAAAATGCAGTAGTGGATCAGTTGTTGTGCAATGATAACTCATGCTTAGTTGTTGAAGTGTACGTCGGCAGTGGCGGAGCCAGGATTTTCAAATTGGGTATGCGGAGATTTTTTTCACACACATGAAAGTATATGATAACACCCCGAAATTACAAAAAAATTCTTAGTTGCAGCAAAGCTTCAGTTAGGTACGAAAACGAACAGAAACTTTGCGTACAATTTAGCTGTGTGTATTTTAGCACGGACATGAATCGCGAGTGTTACTATCCACCGCTAAGTCTCAACCAGAAATCATGAGTGTTACTATCCACAGCACGGACAGGAATTTCAGTGGCTGAGGTCGGGACGAGGGATCGCGGAGGAAGATGAGGCCCAGTAAAAACCCAAACTAGTATTTCAGCCCAGTTTGGGATGGTCGTACGCGGGAGAGCTCTGGAGGTTGAGTTTCTTTGGTTTTTTCGAGTTTAACACGTTGGAAAGGACACTATATAGCATATATAAATGCATACCTGAGCTTACATACTGAACTTATTTTGCAAAAAATATTGGGTATGCACCGCATACCCATGAATTAGGCTAGCTCCGCCACTGTACGTCGGTCTAACAAAAGAACTGGCTTAGCAGAGGACGTGCATGTTACCACAAGCTTGGATTATGATGTTAACTAACAGCGTCATTTTTACATTGCCAGAGTAAAAGCTATCGCGGAGAAGCAGAACCTTTCTTCTGTAACACCAAAGTTGGTGCAATTAGCGATGCAGGTTGAAGGCGTATTCTTCAAGAAATATCCGACCATGGTAAGAACCATTCATTCTTTTTAAACTTATGCACACAACGAATAAACCTTGCAGGCCTACTAAACAATATATGATGCTTTATTTCTAAAGATGCTCTAGATGTGTAGCGTGCATGCCATTCAACTTGTCGTGTCAACTCTTGATCACTCTACCATTCAGTAGATTGTTGTTATGCTTATTCGCCGCACAATGTAGAATATCCGGCACTATGGCAAAAGCTAATGTTTGATGCTATCTACAACCGACACCCTTGTCCAGAAAAGGCAAGTTCCTATGTAAGGTGATAAAATACCCAGGAAGCTTTCGATCTTGTGGTGCCTGGTGCATCCAGGTAACTGGATCAGGGGTGCACCCCCTGTACTTCTTTTTGCTCAATTGCAGTGCACATGAGCTTCTCTCGACCATCAGGCCCATCATCACACACATATTCCGTCACCACTGCTTCAAGGGTTCAAGTCAATATAAAATGAAGAAAGCAAATAACTGAAATATGACAATCTTGTACCACCCGGCTAGAGAAACATCAGGATGACGATGGCCAAACTTAAGATGGGGGTACATTGCTCCATCATACCACGACATTGTGATTTATGCAAATCGCAGTATGTACAGGATAAAAACGTCCAGTTAAATGATGTGGGCACTATGAAATATCAGCGTTCTTATTTTCTAAAAATATGAGGATTTGTGGAGAGGTGTACCTGAGGATTTTCTCGCGGAGAGGTCTCCCTATGACTTATATGCTAATGAGGCGCTAGAATACCCTTCTTTGTTGCCCAAATATGCATTTTTTTTCTTGTATGTGCTAAGAAAAGTAAGTTAGTATCAGCTTTCATTTTGTTTCTTAGCAGTTCTGGTTTTACCGTGTTGGTATGTTGACTGTTGGCCATCTCTCTACTCCCCGTCTCTATGTATATGATTTAATTTTTATTTTCCCGTGAGCAGGCTGATTACTATGCGATCGCGAAGAGACCAATTGATGTACTTCTACATCATGCTGCCCAGAGCATTGTGGCCGAAGGTCGACGACGTCAACAACTGTCGGAGCAGGTAGCATCTGGCTCCAGCTATGGCACAATGATTCCAACACCAGTTATTGCTCAGAGTGAAAATGGGACTTCTGTAGCGTCCCATTCGATGGACACCAGATTCACAGGTGGTAACTCAACTACAGGTGCGAATATCTTGTCTTGGCTTATACTTGGATATGTCAGATGCTTCTTTTTTTGTCTGACCGGTCGTCTTTCATGTGCTGTTACTTAGTACTTACTATGTTTACTCTTAGGTTCTATGTATAGTGGGCATCATAACCCATCCACCAACATCCCACTAAATTCTACCAGCGGTGGCATCTCAGTGGACACAACTTCAGAGGGCATGCAACGTCTAAGACTCTAAGTCATATGATCCCAACTCCAGGATTTAGCAACCAACCGACTTTGCATTCTAATTCCGAGTACTCTAATGGAGCTGGATACACAGATGGAATTGAGCCCAATTCCTTGACCCTAGCCTTGTGATGCAAAAAGTGGTCCAAACGAAAAGCTTGGTTGCAGTGCTGCGAAAAAAACATAAATGCAGAAGTTGTATTTCCTCTTTATCTGAACATTTTGGATTTTCTACATACAAACATTTGGTAAGTTTTTAAGGAAGAACTATGAATCTTGCACTGAAAACATTATTCTCTGAGTTGTTATGTAAGAAATTCTGTGTTATTTATGTGACAGGAACGAGTCTTCTTAGTACTTTCATATTTTGTGCCAGTTATGCATACTTCACCTGCACACTTGTGTTATCTGAAGACATGTCATTTAGTCAGTGCCCACACTCTTGTGAAGGATAACTGAATATGCGGCCACCATTGTGGAATCGATGATGTAACTGAAATGGTAACAGCACAAGGGGAAGCGCCAGCAAGTGAGCAACAATGCCTCAAATGACTGTACGTACCAAGAAAATGTGCAGTTTCAAGCCCAGATGAGGTTATGACTTTGTTGAGAGAACCAGAATCATCATACTTAGTACTTACAATCTTACATCTCCCAAGTCACTTGGATGAACATTGGGAGGACAAACAACACCTCCATTCTCCAAAAGATAAAAATAAATTCGAAGAGCGCACATGCATTACACTGAATGAAAAATAGTAGAAGCTGAAATACTGAAAAGAACATCCATTTGAAGTAGCAACATTGATAGGCAGTGAAATGCAGATTTTCCAAGTTCCAACAAAAGCAAAAGTCAAATATTACAGATATGATTTAACGTTTTCCCAAACCATGAATACCAAAGTCGGGGTAACTCAAAGAAAATCAATGCCCAGTGCGCAGTGGGTTTTCTGATGATGCTCGGACCCGCTTGATTTATTTCATCCACTTTGCTTTGTAACGAAACATTGTTGTTTCCCTTATTACAGTGGAAATGGACATTCCCGGTTTGAAATGAAAATAATATAGGACATGCGGTGCAGATCGGGATAATCACTCTAAGAACTAAGCTCCCTAGGATTCATGCACTATGGTGCGTCCTGGCCCCACATGTCTGTATCTGGTTAGTGCGAGCGTAATATTCTTCGTCCGCATAGCGATCCCGCTTGCCCCGCGTGTACGTGTCGTGATGGTCTGCGTGTACGCGTCTTGTTAAGTCGGTTCCTTGCATATTGCAAAAAAAAAAAAAAGCCAACCCAATGAATCGAATCATTGGTGAGCCCTCAGCTGTCCCGTCCCCAATCTCTTGACGCCGCCCCGCAGCCTCCACTTTGCGCCGCTGCCGGCGACCTCTCGAGCGTGACTCCGCCGGCGAACCGGAGCGTGCCGCCCCAGGTGACCTCCCACACGCGCTGATGACCTCTTGAGCGCGCCGCTCTAGGCGACCTCCCGCGCACGCCGCCGCCGCGACCTCCCGCGCGCGCCGCTGCCGGCGAGAACGCCGCTCTTGAGCACGTTCCGGTTACTGCCGTCGTAGCCTCCCACCCAAGCCCGCTGCCCCTGACTTCCCCACGCGTCGTCATTGGACCTTCCCGTGCGCTGTCGAGCTCGTTTCGCCTCCTACCTCTTGCTCTGCGCAAGCTAAGCACCAGCATGCCGTCCGGCCATTTTTTCCGTAGGCGCCACTCCCGCCTGCACCTAGCGCCACCCCCACCTCCATTAGCGCCGCCCGGCTCCATCCCGCGCCGCCCAGCCTACACGGGCACAGCACCCGACTTTCCTTGTTCCTCTGTTTTCTGATGGTGGACTTGAGCCTGGTTCATCCGATTCAGTTTTTCTACATTAGAAGTGTACTTCGTGGCAATTCGCAGTTTATCATCCAAGCCCACAAAAGCGCACGTGTGCCGCTGGCTTCCCCTCCGCCCCCGACCGGCTTCAGTTTCTGTTATTCGTCAGTTCCCCATCTCCTGGCTGTCGATCTAGAGGAAGCCAAGCCCATAATGGAACCTCATAATGGCGGAAAGGCAAAGTTGATTTACACGACGGTTTACAGTTAGTTGTAGTCCATGAGTTTAGTCAGTTGTTATCTAAAAATCTATGTGTTCTCTTACGAGGATCAGTTTGTGTGGTCCGTCAGTATTCTGTCATGCACTTGTGAATTGTGTGAGCTTACATATGAACTTGTGTGAGCTTCTATTTGCCACTGGACGGAGCATGCTCCTGCCTCGCTACTGGTGCTGGGTAACTGCTGCTAACTGAACTGTTGCCACTCCAGAATCGGTCGGGCAGTGGCACCACGCAGGGCCGTGGAGTCACCACGCGCCAGTATGCCAAGTTGTTATTTCTTGCACTTGCTATTCTACAACCGTATCAGCCAGTTGGTATCAGCTACAATACAGGTTAGGTTTTGTGTTTTTGCTTAACAATGAGATTTCTTTGCTTATTATTACCTTCGTAATACTGAAGCTGCACTCTGCGCCTCAATCAGAGTGACACAGAGTGCATAGTTGCCAATGTGAGCAGGAGCATGAGCAGCTGTCGCAAATTATCAAACATCGGTGAAACTTTCATGTGAAGAAATATTCGGTCTAAATAGATTAATTGATTTCACATAAAAAACTTTACTGTGGCTTGTTGATTTTGGGATTTTTTCAGATGATGATTTTGCCAGCCGTTGACATGTAGTTCAGATGTTATACTTCATATTGAAATTCAGCTTTAGCAATCGTCAGTTATAGCAGATTTTAAGGGATGTGTTTATCAATGCTATTTTTTAGCTTCGATGCAGACACATGGCACTAGATGATTGATTGCAAAGCAGAGTGAAGGATGTGTGTACGAATGTGCAAAAACTGATACGGTTATCTCCAGGTATTGCATTGCTATTCTGTGGTGTACTGTTCTTTCTATTGAATTATTTTCACCATTCTGTATGTTCTTCCCTTTTTTCAGGTTGGGCGAAGATTTGAACTGCATGACTGTCGAGTGCACTTGTAAGCTTCCCCAAATTATGTCCACGTCTATGAATTTTGCAGCCTTTCCTCTAAGTACTAATTAGCAACAATAATTGAGGCCTTCATGGGATGCCTATAACAATTTGGAATAGCAAATATTTTTGTTGCGATCTCTGCATGGGAACAACAGCCCCTAATCAAAGGCTGGTCTGATGTGTATAAATGATCGAATATTTTTAATGTCTGTCAGCTTAGCAATGGAATTATGCAATGCGATCTTCCGGAGTTCAGTATATCTTACAACCATCCTTCCATGTACTTTTTGGCATTGTTCTTGATCTCTAGGAGGACTGGTGGTAGTGCAGGTCTGAAATTACTATTTGCAAATACCAGTGAATGTTGCAGCGAAACTGCAGAATAATTGTTTTCCTACTAAAAATGGATATTTGGTGATTTCTTAACCACCATCTCATAAATAATTTCATAGATGGAGTTAGCGAAAGCAAGTTTACTCGGGGAATAAACATCAAGCTTGAACAGATCATTGAGGTAGTGTATTAATTTGGTCTCCACATGTGCTTATTACAGATCCAATAGTGCTGCCTATACAATAAAAACAGAGAAAAACTATCATATCAAATTCCTTCATACTCAGCCAGAGAATGTTCCTCCCGGTAAACTTTATTTCACCTATGGACTGATCACCTAACTTTTATATGGAGTAAACCATCAAATGAATTTGGACTTTCTACGTGTGTGCACACGGTGGGATGATTGTAATTCATTTATTTAGCAAGTCAAATATTTCTTCTCTCTTCTCATTTGGTTAATTATGTCGTGTTTTCTTTTCACATACGTGTTAGTTTTCGTTGCTTCTTGGTTCATATGTTAAAATGTCGATTCTCATAGGACATTGGCTCGCTTGATCGTGGCAATTGTCCAAAAAAAAATTGGTTTAGAAATTTCAGTATTTCACCTTGCTATCAGAAAATATCCTGGATAAGATACGACAAGTTGTAAGCGGGAATTATGCGAGATATTGATATAGACAAGGATGAAGAAATTACAGGAGTTGGGTGTAGTAAATTTCAGCTATTTTCCTTACATGTGCATAAATCAGTGATTTATTTGGTTTATGGTTCTGACATCTGCACTTGGTTTGTAGGATATCAGTAAAGTAAAGATGAATAATAAAATGTATTTTTGTGTTATTGTCCAAATTGGTTAGCGCATTAATGATGTTACTAATAGGATGGTCATTGATTTGGAGTGCAATATCTCATGTATGCACTATCTACCGATCTACTAGAAGTACCCTTACAGTTTGTCATGTTTCCTGATGTTTATTCTCCCAGCCCCCCTTGAAAGCAGGCCTCTCTGTCAAGATACGTGGCGTATAAGATGACTCATTCTTGCCTCCATATAAAAATAGAGATTTCTGATCTTCTTGCAAATTTGCCTACTACTGCTGCAACTCAGTCTAGGCAGAACATGACGGAGGCTATTGACTCTGGAGGCACGCAAAATCAGCATGTATTTTTCAATATTTTATCTGTTATATGAAGCGTTCTCATTTCTGTACTGTTCTAATATCTGCGATTTTTTTATTTAATTTAGCAGTTATCTCTTGACAAGTTATATGTAGGTGAATGTTGCCAACGGTCTGGATACTTTACATGATTTGTTCGACATACGGGCACACTACAGGTTCGGTCCATCGAGTATTCATCAGTGCCTGTGTTAGTTGAGTAGGTGATTTGCTGAGGGAATGTTCTTATCACAGGATATGCTGGCCTCCTTTTGGATCAAGGAGAACAAAGATGGCATGGGTAAGACAACATGCACACACACCCCGAAATGGATATTACTGTCATTGTTGTGATGTACAAATTAGTACTTGCCACTGTACCGGCTTAATCAATGTTTTTTCTTTGCTAGAGTTTTGTTTCCTTCTTAAACAAAAGAAGCATGTGAAATACGATATTTTAATTCTTTGGTGCAATGTGTGGATGCTTCAGGTTTGAATTTTGTCCTTGCTACTTTAGTTGAGGCCTTTAGGGCTACAAGGAGATCAATTCTTAGTTAAAAAATATGAAGTGGTGTGCACATACTACAGAAAGTTGTATAGTACCTATCAGGAACTGATTCTTCATCTAAGTTGTGGATTTTTTAAACTGTACATATTTTTGGTTTGGTCAAAACTGACAGAAACTAGCTGCTTGTCATCACTTCCTATCATGGCTTCAAAATATAAAAAATCCAGTCCATGTTGGCGTTTGTACTTCATTTGTTTGATTAAAAAATTAAGCAATATATTAGTTATACATTGGGTCTCATATATAAATTTGCTCCGGAATCTAGATGTGTAATTTATTCAATCAATGTTTGATACTCTTCTAACAGGTTCCAATCACTTGGCCCTTGGTATATCAAATGAGTGATAGTTCTGGGCTTCTTTACTTGTGAGTGCCGGCATTAGTAGGGGTGCTAATTAAAGCCAAAGGATTAGCGGAATTGGTGGTCTAACTGCTGAACAGCTAGCACAGGCATTGAAGAGGTCAGTAGTAGGTCTGCTTAAAAATGTCTCCGCCCTATGTGTCACTCAAATTATGAGATTTTGTAGGTCTCAAATTTGAATTTGCTTTGGAATCGAGATGTGCGATTTATTCAATCCGTTGGGTTACTCTTCTAACAGGATCAGTCACTTGGCCTATGACAAACTGAATGAGCGACATTTTTTGTTTCTCCTACTGTGTAATAACTTTTGCTACCAAGCTCGATTGCTTCATATGAATAGTAAATACTTAGAGTTTGTTCACATTCCAGGGAAACACAATGAAAGGCTATATACCAGCCAATCGCAAAGATCAATTCAGAAAACAGTTTAAAAGGTTCCAATCTACGCGTATCTCATCTGCATGGCGATGGCCATGATGCTTGTGTCCCTGTCTCGCTGGAGGTTCTTCTGGCAGGCGACAACCTGGTCTTGCTGTTATTCTTGACTTTGTTTCTTATTGGTGTTGCTTATTTTTGGGTTGCCGCCATACCTGATGTTTGTTGTCAAACAAGCATAACCAAATTAGCTCTTGCGTTTCCTCCTTGTTAAAACAAAAACCTGCTGTCTTCCATGTTGAAGGAAAAGATACTATGCGGAACAAAAAAAAAGGCACCTCCCACAAAAATACACGTCATGGCCGAAGCCATCTCTAGGAGGCAAGCTGCAAGAAAATCTCCAAGAACTCTCTCAACTGACTGAGTACCGCGATGCTACACAAAACTGTCGAATCCAGCGGCATCCCCAAACAACTTCAAATAAAGCCAAACAAAGCACACCAATGCCACCAACACCCACAGGCGCGGCAAAGCGCGCCCATACCTTCTAGTGTTGTTCCTATGTTCGGTAGGATACACACGATTAGCTAAAGTGATGGTGTGGCGTGCATGTGCTTGCTAGTATAGACAGGCAACACAATTCATTTGGTTTCTGATATCCAACTATTAGTCTGACACTTGCTAATGTGATATGAAAAGAGAGGTTATACTAGCTTACTTGAAAGGATATTGACATTTATGCCAAAAGAATAGTAGATTGAGATGGAGTGGAGAGGATAATGGGAGGTGATATATTTTACAAATGTTTGACTCCTCTTTTAGAAAATGCTAGATACCATGTGTATCCAGTGTACACTATAGTTTTGTGTTGATGGACCTCAATAGCTTGTCAAATCCGTTTGCATGCAGCATCCTGGGGTCATCACATTCTTAATGCATATCCGCATTCCGCATCAGCCTCCAACAAGAGAGCTTACCATATCAGCATTCCGGTGATGAAAAAAATATAAGGTGCAAGAGAGCTCTATAGACCGGGCTACTTTGAAATCAGATGGTGTTTTTCGCAGCAGTCGAAGGGGTTGGTTCACTTAAAAATTACGTCCAATTTCTACTATCTCGAAGTCGGGTTTAAAAAAGGTGTAATAGGTGTCCCAGTGCAATTTTTCGCTACTAAACTGAGAGTGTAACAAGCTCTTTGTTAAGGAACATGGATCTTATTCAAGAATTTGGTATGTTTCAACGGTGGAGAGGTGGTGCGGTTGGCAATAAAAGAGAGAAAAATGAGATGTTGCCAAGGAGCAGAGGACGCAAGATTGGAATACGCGCTAGGAGGATGTTTGTCACATCTGGCATGCAAAGAGGAAGCATGTATTTGCTCATTAATATCATGTAAATATCCCCACAATAAGACGTTGAGATGCTTCGAGGTTTCAGCGCTGCTGAACTTTGAGGTCAAGGAGGCAGTGAGGGGGGCTCATTTAATTGTGGAGTCATGACGGCATTGAGGTTTCTTTGTAAGGAAAGACAACTTTCAATGTCATCCTCACTTTGTGGCCCAACAAGGCCCATATGGGAAACCCTAGTTTCTGAATATATTTAAACCGTCCATTGGGTGTTCTCTCTCCTTTGTCCACAGAACCCCAATGGCGGCTCAACATACCAGATGTGTAGCTCTTTCCCCATATCCATCTCTTCTTCCCTATGCACTTACCGCTACTCTCCTACCAACACCGTTACTGTCAGAGGACATCGCCGTGCACCTATACATGTGTCTAGGGTCAAAGCGATGCATTATCAGCGCCGAGTGCTTAGGCATGCTCTCGTGTATGCCTCTCAATGACTTTGTTGACCTTGAGAGCAGGTAATGATGCTAAGATGGGGAATTTAGTAGGAGATTTGATTTTTATTTTGTTGTCCCCACTTCTTAACTCAGTTTTGTGTCATTTGTTTATTCAGATCATCACAAACTACCTTCCAGTCCATAAGTCGACATTCACCGTCCGCCTAAAAGCTAGGCAACAACTTGTTAGCGACGTCTCTATTTACTCTCTAAAAGAGACAATCTAAGTCGCGAATAGCAAGAAGCGGGAATGACAAATGTTGCATATGGATGAGAACCGAGCTTAGGCTCGATGGGCAGACACGACATTGGACGGTCAACTAACTCGAGTTCAATCTGAATTTTAAGTGTCTCGTTGAAGAACCAACTTAACACGATCTTAGATGCAGAGGGAGACACACTCATATGTGTGTGTTATGTGGGTCAACACATGGCCCTGTTTCGAAAGACTAGGTGCCTCCCGTCTCTTTCCTAAAGCATGCGTGACGTCACCACAATATACTAGCATGGTGTAGAGTAAACTAGGCAAAGTAAGATGGTTGGTGGGGGATATCTAGGGATTATTCCTTCTAAAACGCACAATTGGGGATTTTTTGGGATCCGGGGTAATTCCCAAAAACATACACCAAATACAGCAGAAGTAAACAAGGTCTCAGCGAAATGCCAAAAGAGAGGGAGGAGCGTAAGGCGATGAGAGTGGAGAACAAGGAGGCTGCAAGAATGACATGTAACATGCAGCCCCGCTGGAGCCTACCCGCTCGTGGGGGAAGGCGTAGTCAATGTGGACGGGGTTGCGATTGCCCCTCACCCACTCGTTTACTGCCATGCTCTTCTCGCATATGCGAACGCGAGATGTCTCCCACCTTCAGTGCCCCAACTGAGGAAGTTGTCATTGTCGTGTGGACAAGAGGAATCACACGCGCGAGGCGCATGAGACGCTTCCAAACAGCTTCCTCCCTTCCTGTTAAATTAAACATCATGAGCTATAGTTCAATCTTTTGGTGAATCCAAAATTAATTAAGTGATTACATGTGTGGCAATCCGCAGAACCTTGTCTATAAAATTGGTGTTTGAGAGATAAACACACAATGGACACAGTAATTTATCCTAAGTTCACTTCACAAGGCAAGTAAGTGTTCGTTGGAAAGGTGTGGATGTACAGTGCTCCTCAATAGCTACCAAGACTCACAACATTCTCCTCGAGTCTCTACACAATGAATAGTGCATCAATCAAATACATGGGGAATATTTGTGGGGATTCGTGGGTATTGGGTAAAAGTAAGAGTTCCACCAAATACCCTTCCAATCCCAATCCACTAGGAGGTGAAAATACACTAAAAAACAAGGCCTAAAAGTTAGGATGACATGACGGGTTGATGAGAGCTCTGCCCACGAATCAATCAAAAAAAAAACTCATGAACACACAGATTAGTTCAAAATTACAGAACATGGCAATTCTCTACAGATTACAGAAGAGGCAAATAGTCATCGAATAGTTCACAATTACTATTGCACTCATATTGCAAGTTTGAGCACTGAATCCTCTATGATGTCAGCCTCGTGGCCGAGAAGGTCTTGTTGACCATGAAGCTGCCGAAGCACCTGGCTCGGCTCCTCTCCCTCTGCTTCAGCATCTCCGGCGCCTTCACCACTTGGATCTTGCGCTGTCGCTTTGCGTCATCTGCCTCCTCGTGGGATCGATACTATACTTACACATTGAAGATTTCAATGATCCCCTATACTTGTGGGTATCAAGACATTTTCTGGCGCCGTTGCCGGGGAGTGTAGCGCTTAAGTTTTTATTCTTGTTTGCACTAGATATTTATTTTCAGTTTTGCATATACTCTAGTTTACTTTCAGTTTTGCATTTAGTTTAGTTTTACTTTCAGTTATATATATCAAAAAAAAATAGAAAATGAAAAATACCAAAAAAAACTCGTGTTATGGGCATAAGTATGGATATAAATGATGCTTTGTTTAGACACTTGAATGCTGCTAAGATTGCCAAGGAATATAGAGAATTAAAGGAAGGGAAAATACTAAAAGGTTTCATGATGGAATTAAATTATATTGCTGAGGAGTTGCTTTTACACCATGATGTAACTTGTATTTTTTGCTCTGAACAAAAAGATAAAATTTTGAATTTCAATGTAGGTTCCATGAAGAATGTGTTATTGCATCTTACCATACTAGTGATTATGCTTATTTAGGAATGGAACAAGTAGAGGAATTTGTTACTTTCAAGGCATCTTTTGAATTGCAAACCTTCATTCATGAAAATAAAACTTGCCCTATAGCTAATAAATTTGGAAGAGAGATAGATTTTATTCTTGAATATTGCATAGACAACTTCTCTCAAAATATTTATGTTGTTGAATATAATGAGGCTCCCCAAGAGAGCACTGCTGTTTTGCAGGGAGAGGAGGATAAAAACCTAAGCTTGGGGATGCCCGTGCAACCCCAAGAAGATGTTGAAAATGATGAACAACTAGAGAATGAAGAGAGGAAACTTCCACCTTCACCACCTATGGATGAGGGTAACACTCAAGATTTTGTTGATGATAAACTTTGTTTTTTTTTTCTGATGATGAGGAGGACTATCAACCTATGCCTAATGAGAACATTATTGATAATAATTTTAAAAATGATGAGGAGTATGGTTTAGACATGTTTTATGATAGTACTCTAGATGATGATCCTATTTTGCTTGATGATCCTCCATGTTTAGAACTTGTTACTACTTTATGTGAGGATAAAAATGATATACTTGATGTGTGTGAAAATACTCTTACTTAGAGAGTCCTACTTTATTTTTGAACTCTCCTATTCACACCATGGAGGAGAAGCTTTTATATGTTGAAAAGTACTTATGTGGGCTGAAATTATCTTACACTAATAACCATTTCACCCATAACCATCATGTTTATGGTGCTTCTTGCAATTATTTTGAGAGAGGAAAACACACTAATAACTCACATGATAGTTTTAATAATCCTCTATATGTTCCTAAGTTTGCAAAGTTGCACCAATCTAATAGTTTTTTTTGTCAAATTTGTTTCCACTACTTGTAACTATTATGAGAGAGGAAGAAAGACTTATCTTTATGCTTCTATGTTATTTAAAATGCAACCTACTGATCATTACATGCATTGGTTACCACAAAATTGCTGCTATTTATTCATATATAAAATGCCAATGCATAGGAAAGGAGTTAGACTTAAAAGTTAATGGTTTAATGTTTTATGGTGTGCTCTTTATGCTTTTATTTCCTATTCTGTTTAGGCACACCTTCATATCTTGAAAACATGTGAAATAACTTTACCTACTATTTTCTGATTGCTAGTTTAAGATTTTCACTTTATATAAAATTTGGGAAAGTAAATGAGAAGGATGAGTAATGGAGATGTTGGGGTCGACCTTGAACATGTGTTGTTCATGCCAATGGAACCATTGCAAAGTCTCTATCATTAAAACTTTTCCCGAAGATAAAACCAAATAAAAAGAGTGTTTATGTTGTATATATTTGCTTCTTCTTTTGCCTTTTTACTAAATCAAAAACAACAACAATATTTTCTTTCTTCTTTGTTTGTTTCTCTTGATTCTTTCTTGGTTCATTTTGTTTCTTTTTTATTTTTATCTTCAGTTTAAGTTTTGGTTTTTGAGTCAAGGTGCTTGTTTACTACTGTAACATCACCTTTGTATCTTATTTTTCATCTTTATGGCAAGAATAACCTCTTTTGAGAGGTGGGATCAGACAATAGTGATTTGCTGTCCAGAAAACAGATTCCTAAGCTTCACTGCGAAAAATGTTAAAAATCACAGAAGAGGAATTTTGGCCTGAAATTTTACGACAGCAATATTCAGGTATTATTACACATTTCATTAGTTAAAAGTTTTCTGATTTGAGCAACGCAAGTGCCTCTGAAAATTCACTCTTTGCGGGTTGTTCAGTTTTTGACAGATTCTGTCTTTATTTTGCATTAGCCTCATTACTTGTGTTTTGTGTGGTTCTTTTGATCAATGAACAATACGCAACCATAATAACAGTAGTTAATGTTTAGAATCAACTCATGATATGTCTTTGCTGTACCTATGTGGATTTAATTTATGGAGACACTAACCCTCTAATCAAGTTTTATGATGAGTTTTGTGTAAAGAGAATTTTCAAGTGGAAGAGTTGAGGGTGATGAACAACGATCAAGAGGGACAAACACTCAAGCTTGGGGATGTTACACCTGGGCTCACCCTACATATTTCGAATAAGTACAAGAATTCAAGCTTGGGGATACCAAGCCACCTCACTCCAACCATCTTGATACCAAGTAAGTAAGCCTAGCTATATGGCTATAAAGAAAGCGCTTTACGGGAGGCAACCCGGTTGTTTTTATTTTTGATTTTCTTTGTGTCCTCTTGCTGTAACAAGAGACTTAGTTTTTAATTTTGTTTCTAGAATTTTTAATAAAGTGCCAAGCTTTACCCGTTTTGGTTTGAAAAAGTTGCTATTTGTATTCGGAGATTTTATTCCAGCACGAATCTGTGCACGGTATGATTTTTCATTTCTATTCTGTAACTCCGAATGAGCTGAAATTTGAACTGTAATTGCAACTTTTCATCCTCTATAAGCGTGATTTTTTTCAGTTTTTTTCGACATTCTGTCCCATTTTGTTTGATGCATTCTTTGAACTTTTAACTTGAATCTTTTTGATCCAATTGAGTTTATAAGTAGGCATACAACATTATATACTTTCTGGACATGTTTCACATTTTTGTTTAAGGATTTTATGCAGAAAGCAATTCATTTGTCTATCACTACTAATGTCACCCCACAGAAAAGAGATGGGAGAAACGGTGTTTTGAAGTTTTTTCACAGGGATTAGAGGAGATGCACCAAGAGTTATCCAAGGATGGTGAAGACCATAAGCTTGGGGATGTGGAGACAACCCCACTGGACAAACACACTCTTGGTTTGCAAACGTCTAACTTCTGTTTTTCGATCAATGCACTTTATCGCATAAACTTGGAGCGTCTTTTATTTTTGTTATTTCGGTTTGTTTTTTATTTGTGAGACCACCACTATCATTTATATAGAGAGTGATACGTCTCAAACGTATCTATAATTTTTGATGTTCCATGCTTGTTTTATACCAATTGCTACATGTTTTGCATCTACTTTATATCACTTTTATACATTTTTTGGGACTAACCTATTAACAAGATGCCGAAGTGCCAGTTCCTGTTTTCTGCTATTTTTGTATTCCAGAAAAGCTAGTCTGGAAATATTCTCGGAATTGGACGAAACTACACGGGAGTCCCTATTTTATCAGAACACATCTGACGGACCAAAGAGGCGACGGAGAGGCGCCACGTGGGCCCCACACGTGGCCAGGGCGCGGGACCCCCCTCTGTCGCGCCCTGGGTGGTGTGGGCCCCACGGGCCTCTCCAGCCGCCGCCCTTTCGCCTACTTATTCCCCCCGACGCGAAAACCCTAAGTACCTGAGCAAATATCCACGAAAAGTTCCAGAGACGCCGCCGTCGTCAACCCTAGCTCGGGAGGGTTCAGAACCTCTTCCCGGCACCCTGCCGGAGAGGGGAATCGTCACCGGAGGCTTCTACATCGCCATGCCTGCCTCCGGAGTGATGCGTGAGTAGTTCATCCTTGGACTACGGGTCCATAGCAGTAGCTAGATGGTTGTCTCTCCACTTTGTGCCATCATGTTTAGATCTTGTGAGCTGCCCTACATGATCAAGATCATATTATTGTAATGCTACATGTTGTGTTTGCTGGGATCCGATGAATATTGAATATTATGTCAAGTTGATTATCAATCTATCTTATATGTTATTTAAGATCTTGCATGCTTTCCGTTACTCGTAGATGCTTGTAACTCCAAGAGAGAGTATTTATGCTAGATAGTGGGTTCATGTCTCCGTTTAACCTGGGACAGTGACAGAAAGTTCTAAGGTTGTGGATGTGCTGTTGCCACTAGGGATAACCTAACGATGCTATGTCCACGGACATATGTGTTTGTTTACATTACGCACTTTACTTAATGCAATTATCCGTTGCTTGCAACTTAATACCAATGGGGACTCGGATGACAACCCGGCGGTGGATTATTAGTCATAGATGCTGTTGGATAACGATCTATGTATTATGTCGTAATGCCCAATTAAATATCATAGTAGTCAACATGTCATGTATATGCATTGTCATGCGCTCACTATTCGTCAATTGCCCAGCTGTAATTTGTTCACCCAACATGTTAGTTATCTTTTATGGAGAGACACCACTAGTGAACTGTGGACCCCGGTCCATTCTTTTACACTGATTAAACAACCACAAACTGCAAACTGTTCCTTTTTCATTCTCTGCAATTTAATACTCATTTTCCACACCATACGTTTAATCCTTTGTTTTCAGCAAGCCAGTGAGATTGACAACCTCACTGTTTCGTTGGGGCAAAGTAGTTTGATTGTGTTGTGTGCAGATTCCACGTCAACAGTCCAGACTCCCTGCAACACTATTTTTCTGGCGCCGTTGACAACCTTCTGAAGAGTTGCTGCTCCTACTGGTTCGATAACCTTGGTTTCTTTCTGAGGGAAAACTTGCTGCTGACTACATCATACCTTCCTCTTGGGGTCTCCCAACGAACGTGTGTTTCACGTCATCAAGCTATTTTTCTGGCGCCGTTGCCGGGGAGTGAAGCACTTCAGCAGACTCTATCTCCCTTCGACGCTATTTTTCTGGCGCCGTTGCCGGGGAGACAGCAGTCTTCTGCAAGGGGAGTTTCACGCTTCCAATCTCTTTACTTTGTTTTTGTCTTGCTTAGTTTATTTTATTTTATCTTGTTTGCTTTCAATTATCAAAAACACAAAAAAATTAGTTACTTGCATTTAGTTTATTTTCAGTTTTGTTTTCTGTTAGTCATCATGTCTAGCTCTGCTCCTTTTTCCGTAGTGCCACCTGTGGGAGAAATTATTACTTTTAGGCAGGAAGGTGGGGAATCCTTTAGGAATGCCTGGGCGAGAATTTTGGAATTGCACAAGAAGGTGCAACCTAAGATGGACTTGAGAGTTCTTATAAAAATTTTCTACCATGGTTTATTTTCTGTTTATCAACTTGCTCTAGATACCATGGTAGGGGAAACCTTTTCTGAGATTGATTCAATGAAAGCTCATAATATTTTGAGTGGTTTGGCAATTTTTCCACAAGTGGATGAAACTGGGATATTCTAAGCTAGATAAAATAGAAAAGTCAATTGATGATTTAACTCTGAGCCATAATCTAAAGAACAACCTTTAGTTGAGTTAAAAAATGATTGGGAACCATTCATTGAGATTAATATTGGTAATGAAAAGTTCCGTGCCTACTGTGATCTTGGTTCTACAATGTCCATCATGCCAAAAATGGTTTATGATTTATTAAAATATGATAATATGGTTAGTTACCCTGTTTTTCATTTTCATGCGGATGGAACAATCATAAAAAGTATAGGGATTATTAACGATGTTAAGGTTACTATTCAGAATAAGACTGTCCCTGTTAATTTTATGATTCTTGCAAAATCTCCTGGTAATATTGTCCTTGGAAGACCCTTTTTAAAGAACAATGGGTATTTATTAATGCAAAGTATGGGTTTATGAAATTCAATACCCCTATTAATCGAAGGTTCTTCTTTCCAATTAAGAAGGACGATCCCACCGAAAGGTTAGGAGATTTCAATGTCTTTGGTAATACTTGATGCATGCTTTGTGCCTAGCTAAAAGGCGTTAAAGAAAAGCGCTTATGGGAGGCAACCCATTTTATTTTTCTGCAATTTTTCTTTTATTGAGTCAAGGAGTTTGTTTACTTCTGTAGCAACTCCTTTGTATCTTTATTTTCTCGCATTGTTGTGCCAAGAGTAGCCTCTAATGATAAGATGATGCTTAATTTTGATTGCTGCGCAGAAACAGATTTTTGCTGTTCACTGTACGAAATTCCTAAAATCACCAGATTGTTAAAAAATCTGAAATTTTTTGTGCGTAATCTTTATGAATGTCTGAAACTTTCATTAGTTCAGAGTTTCTCGATCTGAGCGTCGTAAGTGCCTCGAAAAAATTCGTCTTTGCGGACTGTTCTGTTTTAGACAGATTATGCCTTTTTATTTTTCGCATTCTCTCTTTTACTAGTGTTGAGTGAAATTCTTTTTTGGGTGGAAGAGCTTCACATAACATCAGTGGCTGTAGCTAATGTTTAAAGTAACAAATCATATTGCGTCTTTACAGAACATGTGAATTTTTGATTATGCACTAACCCTCTAATGAGATCTACTTTGAGTTTGGTGTGACGGAAGTTTTCAAGGGTCAAGAGAGAAGGATGATATAATAGGATCAAGAAGAGTGAAGAGCTTAAGCTTGGGGAGGCTCCCATGGATCTCCCCAGCATATTTCAAGAAGACTCAAGCGTCTAAGCTTGGGGATGCCCAAGGCATCCCCTTCTTCATCGTCAAAATTATCAGGTCATCTCTAGTGAAACTATATTTTAATTCTTTCACATCATATGTGCTTTTCTTGGAGCGTCTGTGTGCTTTTTATTTTCAGTATTGCATTTTTATTTTCAATAAAGCTTGACTGGACCCTAGCATTCTTGATTGGGAGAGAGACACGCTCCGCTTTTTCATGAGAATACTCCTATTCTTCACTTATATTTGTTGAGTATTCATATCTAGCGCTGTTCAGCTTTTAGCTCTTGTTTTCATGTATCTCTTGTCAGAGCTATTAGCTTTCTTTTGTAGAAAGTACTCTCTTGCTTCACTTATATTTGTTTGGAGAGTTGATGAAATAAATTGATTGGTGTTTGGTTGGTTCAGAAAATGTTGCATGTGGTAATTGGTATAAGGAAAAACTTGCTTAATCTTGTAGATCACTAAAATGGATAACTTGATGCTTGTCAATTGTTTTGAGTTAACAAGTAGATCATGATTAAATTGTGCATCACATGAGTTAAGCCTATTAGTGAAGAACTACCGTAAAGCTTGTTGAAAATTTGGTTTGCATCGGTGGTATCTAAGGTCTAGATATTTTCTAATAACAGGGTTTGGTTAACAAGGAAGACGGTATGAAGTCTTATAACGTTTGCAATATGTTTGTCATATAAAACTTGGTGTACGGGTTGATATTCTTGTTTGCTTACATAACCTTGCTAGCCTAAACTCTGTACTGAGAGGGAATGCTTCTCGTGCATCCAAATCCTTGAGCCAAAATCCATGCCATTTGTGTCCACCATAACTACCTATATGTGGTATTTCCTTGCCACTCCAAGTAAATTTTTCATGTGCTACCTTTAAATTATTCAAAATGTTATTATTCCCTTTTTGTGTCAATGTTTACTAGCTCATGAGGAATTAGTGTGGTTATTCTTTATTCTATTTGTCGAGTGGACTTTTACACCTGGACTAGTGGCATATACATCCGCTTATCCAATAACTTGCAAAAAGAGCTGGCAACGGGGTGCCCAGTCCCAATTAATTACAACTTTAACCAATTAATTCTCTTCACACTTTTGCCCTGATTCATCAGTAAGCAATGACAAACAGTGAAATACCTGAATGTGTGTAAACCAAAGAGAAAGAGGGATGATCTGCCTTGCTGGTAGAAATAACGTCCTTCATGGGAGCCGCTCTTAAAAGTCCGTTCGACAGGTAGAATACTGTTCTCACCCGCTACCATTCGTTGACAATTAACAAACACCTCTCAAAAATAGATACTCCTCCATGGTATGTGATTGATGGAAGGCACCCGAGGATTCGGTTAGCCATGGCTTGTGTTAGCAAGGTTGGGAGGAGTATCAAATATTTTATGCAATCTCTATATGCTTTCAAAAACCTAAAAGCTCTAGCACATGATTTAATCCCTGCTTCCCTCTGCGAAGGGCCTTTCTTTTACTTTTATGTTGAGTCAGTTTTCCTATTCTTTCTGTCTTCCACAAGCAAACACTAGTGTCAATTTGTTACAACATGCGTTATATGCAATGTATTGGACTTGTTATACTACTTTGTGTTGACAATATCCATGAGATAAATATGTTGAAAGTTGAAGCAAATGCTGAAACTAAATTCTTCCTTTGTGTTGATTAAATACCTTTTGTTAGAAACTATTGCTTTATGAGTTAACACTTATGCAAAACTGTTTGATGCTTGTCTCGAAAGTACTATTCATGAAAACGTTTAGCTTGTGTGATTCATTGTTTACTCATTATCTATTTGATAGCAAATTATAGACCATTGACTTGGATCACTTCATTCATTTACATGTGCCTTGCAATATTATATGATCAAGATTATGATAGTAGCATGTCACCTCAAAAATTATTTGTTTTTATCGTTTACCTACTCGAGGACGAGTAGGAACTAAGCTTGGGGATGCTGATACGTCTCAAACGTATCTATAATTTTTGATGTTCCATGCTTGTTTTATACCAATTGCTACATGTTTTGCATCTACTTTATATCACTTTTATACATTTTTTGGGACTAACCTATTAACAAGATGCCGAAGTGCCAGTTCCTGTTTTCTGCTGTTTTTGTATTCCAGAAAAGCTAGTCTGGAAATATTCTCGGAATTGGACGAAACTACACGGGGTCCCTATTTTCCAGAACACACTGACGGACCAAGAGCGCAGAGAGGGCCACGGGCCCCACACGCCAGGGCGCGGGCCCCCCTCTGCCGCGCCCTGGGTGGTGTGGGCCCCTCGGGGTCTCCAGCCGCCGCCCTTTCGCCTACTTATTCCCCCCGACGCGAAAACCCTAAGTACCTGAGCAAATATCCACGAAAAGTTCCAGAGACGCCGCCGTCGTCAACCCTAGCTCGGGAGGGTTCAGAACCTCTTCCCGGCACCCTGCCGGAGAGGGGAATCGTCACCGGAGGCTTCTACATCGCCATGCCTGCCTCCGGAGTGATGCGTGAGTAGTTCATCCTTGGACTACGGGTCCATAGCAGTAGCTAGATGGTTGTCTCTCCACTTTGTGCCATCATGTTTAGATCTTGTGAGCTGCCCTACATGATCAAGATCATATTATTGTAATGCTACATGTTGTGTTTGCTGGGATCCGATGAATATTGAATATTATGTCAAGTTGATTATCAATCTATCTTATATGTTATTTAAGATCTTGCATGCTTTCCGTTACTCGTAGATGCTTTGGCCAAGTAGATGCTTGTAACTCCAAGAGAGAGTATTTATGCTAGATAGTGGGTTCATGTCTCCGTTTAACCTGGGACAGTGACAGAAAGTTCTAAGGTTGTGGATGTGCTGTTGCCACTAGGGATAACCTAACGATGCTATGTCCACGGACATATGTGTTTGTTTACATTACGCACTTTACTTAATGCAATTATCCGTTGCTTGCAACTTAATACCAACGGGGACTCGGATGACAACCCGGCGGTGGATTATTAGTCATAGATGCTGTTGGATAACGATCTATGTATTATGTCGTAATGCCCAATTAAATATCATAGTAGTCAACATGTCATGTATATGCATTGTCATGCGCTCACTATTCGTCAATTGCCCAGCTGTAATTTGTTCACCCAACATGTTAGTTATCTTTTATGGAGAGACACCACTAGTGAACTGTGGACCCCGGTCCATTCTTTTACACTGATTAAACAACCACAAACTGCAAACTGTTCCTTTTTCATTCTCTGCAATTTAATACTCATTTTCCACACCATACGTTTAATCCTTTGTTTTCAGCAAGCCAGTGAGATTGACAACCTCACTGTTTCGTTGGGGCAAAGTAGTTTGATTGTGTTGTGTGCAGATTCCACGTCAACAGTCCAGACTCCCATCAACAACACTATTTTTCTGGCGCCGTTGACAACCTTCTGAAGAGTTGCTGCTCCTACTGGTTCGATAACCTTGGTTTCTTTCTGAGGGAAAACTTGCTGCTGACTACATCATACCTTCCTCTTGGGGTCTCCCAACGAACGTGTGTTTCACGTCATCAGAGAGCTACTGGAAATTTGGGTTAAATTAAGTTGGATGCTATTAAAAAGATTGGGAAAGGGATGTTTGAGTTGATTCAAAAAGATACATATGGTTGCATGATTCATGTGCTTTTTAATGAGTATTAATTTGCAAGTGTTTTATCAAGAGCTATCTTGTATTCATGTTTTGATACTGAATGTTACTTTACTTTGTTTAACATGGATTGGTTAGTTCTATGGACACTTATGCATGCATTTAGATGGTCAACTTTCTCCCTCTTGCTAACCCAAAAAATTCCAACAAGTAAAAACTTGTTTTCCAACACCTTCAACAAAAGTTTTTCCAGTGAGTCCACCATATCTACCTATTAGCTTTATGCTATTCCGAGTATGTTTATCATGTTATATTGTATTATCTATACTTCTGAATTAAAATGCTTATGTTATTGATTGTTATGGAAAGGTTGGTTAAAAAGCTCTCACGAACTTGATGCACACTTTACTTTTATTGCACTTAATAAACATGAACCATTGTGATTAAAATTATGAAGTTGTGAGCTTGACAAGAGTCTTGGTTGGGAGTTAGCTCATATGTGCTGTCACATGGCAAGATTTCAACGTGCTCTTAATTATATTTAGTTGATATCATGTACTTTTGTTTATGGATGCTTATCATGGTGCCAAATAAATGCGGAAACTTAGTAAGTTTGAGGAGTTTGCATAAATGGCTAGAGAGACGTCTGGGCCGCTAACCTAAGCCATGCATCATTCATGGTGGAAATTTACAGCGCACCAAAGTGAACATTCAGTGACGCACGTCATAATAAAAAGCTATACAAATAGTAAATAAAAGAGTGCTGAGATTGTTCATTGTCTGTTTGTCTTGTCATTTTGACATGGGCTAGTTTCCATGTCCTGAGGCAAGAGGTACCCAGTTGACGCTCTTTATGACGCTATTATATTACTTACAATGACTTTAACTTGAACTTGCTTTGTGGCCCAAGTTGAGTAACACCGTGGTGTAGGTACTCGTATTCACGGGGCATGAGGCATTCAACCCATACTTTGTCAAGCACATTACTCATATTTGCTTTCACTTTAAACTTTAACCATTCAAGATGCTATGATAGGGGTAATGAGAGCTCCACACCAATGAATACAACATTGCAAACATTAACTTAAGTAGAAGCATTTGGAAGCTAGATGAAACTTATTCATGTTTTACCTCTACTTATTTATCTATCTTTCCAAAGTGTCCACTTTTATATTCAGATTTTACAAGATTACTCTATGACCATTATAGGATGTTTTTACTTTTCATTATGCGTACTTTTGTTCCATAGTACTTTCTTCTATGTTACACTTTGTGAATTATCATTGAACATCCTTTCATTGAATATTTGATATCACTTTATAATCTATCTTGTATATTGCTACTCCTTTGAGAATGAATCATTTGACTTTATGTAGCAATAGTAATCATCTTTGATATCCATTGATAGTATTAAAATGCAAAGTCCATGTTAGTTTTATCACCTTCATACTCGAGGACGAGCATTGGTTAAGCTTGAGGATGTTGATGCATGTAAAATGCATACATGAACTTTACATTTTATTACTTGATATTCCAACTTATTTGCATCATATATGGGTTATATTTATGTTTTATAATGATTTTAGGGGATAATTCACAGTTTTCCCATTTATTTGGAATTAACCCTGCAGAATCAGAAAACCCCTTTTTCCATCTTTTTGACTTTCAGGGACCCAAACGACGTCCAAATGACCTAATATTTCACGGGCGTCAATTTTTGGAAGGAACGAAGCGTAGGAGCGAAGGAAGCGAACAAACGGAAACCCGAGGGCCGAAAGAGGTGGGCCCACACGGTCAGATTCCTTGACCACGTGGGACCCCCTATTCTGGGCTTCGAGCCTCCGATGCCGTCGATCTTCGTCCCCGTGCCTTCGTCTTGACCTAAAAACGACTATAAAAATAGTCCCCCGACAGCTTTCGGAAGAGGCGGCGGAGAAACACAAAAACCACGAAACATGAGATAGAAGGCTGCCGCCGGAGAGGATCGGAGGGGGAAACGCCGCCGGAATCACCTCCGGAAGGCTCCTCCATCCCCCTCCGGAGTCTCCATCAACACCACCGTCAAGACCAGCACCATCTCCATCACCATCTTCGTGATCCACTTCATCCCCCTCATAGTTTGAGATTGTTGAACCCTAGCTATTGTCTAAGTACTATTCTACATGTTTGTGAATTGCTGCTTGTCATTGTTTTGTGGGGAGATTATATTCTCAGATTGTGTTGTATCACTTATGCCATTGAATCATATCATGTCTTCGCGTTGTGAGTAGTTCTCTCATGTTCCTGGGGGCATAGGATGGATTGACAATGATTTATTTATGACATGTGTTGGTATTTTGTCTAGTGTTTATCTTTTTATATAATTCTATGATGGTGTTGTGCGAACGTCGACTGCACATCACTTCACCTATAGGGGCTCATAGGAGAACACCGTAGTGTAATGGAGTGAGGGAGACTTGGGAGGACATGTAAACCTGAGACCGAGTCATGAAGTTGCATTATAAGGGTATTAGTATCGGGGACCTTAGAGTTTAAGGCTATGGTGGGACTCTATGTCTTAATAACTCTTGTGCAGTCATTTACTTGGCCATAAGAACCATCATAAGGGGGTTTAGTTTATTTATTTAGTTTTCCCTAATTATGGCTCCGTCCAAAAGAAGATTAAAACTTGACAAAATGCTTACCTTGTTGTTCTAAAAATATTTATGCCATGAAGTCTAGGTAGCCCTTGGGAACGTTCTCCACTTATAAGAAACACACACTTGAGCTTGTCCTCTCGCTGCATAGAGGATTGGGCTTTCTCTCTTTGAGAGCTTTCACTTGTCATATTTTATTTTCAGCTTTTTACTTTATTGCAAACTCTACGCCAAAAACCCAAAAACACTTGCATCATTTAATCATTTTAGTTTGTCTAGTGCATAGATAATAAGAGAAGTGACACTCTTATTTGAGAGGATAAATACTTATACCTTCTACTCCTCGTGGGATCGATACTATACTTACACATTGAAGATTTCAACGATCCCCTATACTTGTGGGTATCAACATGCACCTTGGATATCCATACCAGGACCCTCTGAACATCCAACAACAAATAACGATTAAATCCATCAGCTCAATTCTTCCTTTGGATCTGCGGTCAGAGCTGGAGAATAACTCACACAGTATTAATTCATTGAGGCGAAGAAGCAGGGACAGAAGAATGACCAGGGTGAACTAATTCAGCAGAACACATGCGAACCTGCAAAGACGAAATAGGTGAATCGGAAGAACAACAGCGAACACACATGTTTCCTGAATTGTAGAACTGATTAATAAACGGTGAACAATTTATGTACAATAGCCACACAAGTAAAGCATTTAACAGGAAAGCTAGATTATATAACCATTTGGCAGATTAAGAGGTTCATAAAATAGAAAAGGAAAGCAAGAGACACAAGAAAAATGCACCTTCTCGCATCTTCTAGTTGATCTGTCCTGTAACATGCACGAACTCATCCCGATCTGAAACATTAAATTGTACAAAGAGGTCAAACAAAATAGTACGGTTCTCAGAAGCATAACAACAAACACATTGTGAGCACTACCTCACTGCCAACATTAGCATGCTCTTTACCAATGAACATAAATATTGAGAGAGATAGATAGGGAGAGATGTGAGGGCACGAGCACGAACCGGAATCCAATATTCTGCTGCTCGCCTGGTGCCATGGACGGGAATACAACCTTCTGCTGCTCACCGGATGCCATGGGCGACCAAGCTGCTAGCCCTCCACTAAAAAAACAAATAAATGGAACACAAATCAGTGCCAATACTCTGCAACCACCACTACTCACCATATCGCTTAGCATCCTCCCATATCTGCCTTTTCTCATCAAGGCTGCAAGAAAATCAGAGTGCAAAAAGTTTGAAATAATAGCCCAGATCAGCCCTGAAAAATTCCCAATAAAAAAGTATAGCTGACACAATATGCAAACCAATGATAAAATTGGGAATAGAAAGGGAAGAGAAGAAATAACAGAATAGGAAAAGAGAAGACATGGGAAGAACCTCACCTGCGTCATGCTCCACACCGATGCAAGCCGTCCCCTGGCTGCGAGTAGATAAGAGGCGGAGGTGGCCAGGGGGCAAGCGGATGGGCTGCTGGCCGTCGTCCTCCCCGAAGCGCTGGGGGAAGGCGAGATCCTCGCGTGCGCCGCCGCCGCGCCGTGGCTGCCGGCTGAGAGAGAGGAGATGAGATGGGAGAGAGAGACAGAAAATCAGAGGCGGAGGACGGAGATACGCACCTGAGGCGTCGTCGTCGAACTCCCGTGGTCGTACGCGGAAGAGGAGGGCCTCAACTGCTGCAGCAGGTCCTCCATGCAGCGAGGGGAGCCGGCATGAACTGCTGCCGCAGGTCCTCCATGCGCCCTCTTCCTACCGCCTCCTTCTTCTCCGTGGTCGAGCTCGATACTGCGAAACCCTAGATCGACAAAGGACGCGAAGGAGCAGCGGTGAAGGCGCTGAGGAGCCGTGGCAGGCGGTGGAGGAGAAGGACGTTGGTGGTGGCGGCGGCGGCCATGGAGAAGGGGACTGGAGGAGGAGAGGCGCCTGCGGGGATTGGGCGAGGAGAGGCGCGTGCGGGATTGGGTGGAGGCGGCTAGGGTTTCTACCGCGGTGCGATGCGCTTTTATACCGCGCGGTGAAAGAAAACGAACGGCCAGGATTAGATCATGTTTCTATAGAACGGCCAGGAATGTCTAAACTCTGAGAAGGGCTGTGGCTCTAGCAAGGATGTTATCTTTAGATAGCTGTACATAAGCCTTTCCTGGCCAATGATTGTGTGCATCTTTTTTTCTAACCAATGATACAATCCTAGTTAAAAAACAGAGTAACGAAATGAACCCATCCTGGTTACAGGAAAGATTGTGTGTAGTCCTTATAAGAGACAACAATAAACTGCAAAATTAATTAAAGAAATGTGCCACTGTACTCTTCCTTTCTAGGCTAAGAAGGAGACCATGAGAGAGAGGGAAACAAACCTCGTGGCAACGACATACTGATGATGAAGTAGAAAAATCATATATATCAGGTCCTTGTCGAGGGCTGCTAGTAGACAGTACAGAACCTGCATGTTCAACCTTATGCTAATGCAGTCAGAGAAACCTTCATACACATACAAATTTCTGAATCTGCACAAAATTGACAGCAACATGAACTGAAAATCAGAGAATTATTATCTGATATGTGTGTGTCTCTCAAACAGAGATAATCGCTTCCAGAGGCAGGTCACAAAATAAAGAGAGGCAATATATTGTGCATGCGAGCTAAATTTCAGAAAATAAAATAATATTAAGCAGAATGGATATTACATAGATCAATCTTCCCCTGCGTCCCTCTTTCCTCTTTATCGAACAACATGTAGGCATAAATAAAACACAATCTAGTCTAGATAAACAAAGATGAAAGATAAGAGGATTTAACCAATAGGGAGTAGTGGAAGTGAGAATGAGACAAATCTGTAGAAACAATTACCCATCTCAGTCCTCACACGATGCTGCCCAAGTGGATACAGTCAATCACATAACACACCTTCACACGCATCTCCTTTCCTAACAACGATAAAACGACTTGCACCAAATTGGTTGAGAGAGAGAGGAAACATGTAGGTCACAGATGAAGAAGATGCAGAGAAAGGAAACCTGCAAGGCAGGACAATAGTTATTGGGAAGGTGCCTGTACCACTACCACTACACAACAATTGATACACAATCTTAAGGTAACAAACCTAGAACCAGCGCTTCCGCTCTGCACCAGATCCAATCGAAAAGGAGGTCACAGCTGCAACTAAACAGACAGAAAACTCGGATTAAATCGTAGAACAATACAAACATCAGTAGCAAAATCAAGGGTAATAACAGGGGTAAGAATAGGGCAGAGAGGAAAGTGAAACGCGAAAACGCGGGTAGCAGCTACGCACCTTGGTCGCATGGAGAAGAGGCGGCGCCGGCGCCGGCGGCAGCCAATCGGTGAAGGCGACCTCCCGTGCTTGACGAAGAGGATCCAGGGCTGGAGATGCTCTGAGAATCCACTGCCGGTCAACATGGAGTCGGGGACACGCCAATGGAGGTCGAGCTCCTCGCGTGCGCTGCCTCCGTGTCGTCGCCGGCTACGGCTGAGAGAGAGCACGAGAGGAGGTCAGAACGGAGAGAGAGAGAGAGAGGCCTGAGGGATGGGCTGGTGCGGGAGGTGCTCCAGGCGCCGGCGATTAGCGCACTTCCGCCGTGCCTCTCGCCGCAGGCTCCTCGTCTCTGTCCTCTTCGCCCGATTTTACACCTGCGTTGAGGACGATGACGATGGCGCGGCAGGGGCGCGGGAGAGGCGGAGGGGCGGGAGCGCGAACCGCGAGCAGGAGGGCGCGAAGGGGCGGGGTCGCGGGAGAGGTGGCTAGGCTTTCTACCGTGGGGAGGCTGTCTGTCGGGGAGGTAACCCCGGGTAGCCCAAAGTTGTTGGTTTTATGGAGTTGGTAGAAGAAACAACAAAGAAATAATTATAAGATAAAGAGGAGGAAAAGGAAAACCAGCCTGGGCCGGATTTGGCCGACACTTCCTTACCCGAGCGACCTGGAGGCAGCTTATCTCGGATGGGCCGAGATTGGCCTGCCCAGGCGGTCCGAGACAAGGTTGCCCAAGCTGGACCGAGCTCTCCTCTACTCGGCTGGACCGAGCTCTCTTCCAAACTCGGATGGGCCTCGGCTGGGCCGAGATGGCTTCCCCAAGCTGGACCGAAATACCTAACTCGGAGCAGGCCGACAGTTGCCTCGTCTCGGGCAGGCCGCGTCGTTCGCCTCGGGCAGGCCGTGCTGTCTCGCCTCGGACGGGCCGTCGCCTCCAGAGCGCACTCCCGGACGGGCCGAGATGATGCGTACCTCGGCTGGGCCAAGATCCCGTTACCTCAGCTGGACTTCATCGACCGAGTCATCGCCGCCTGCTGCTCCCTCGCACGACGCTGCGCCTCGGTCGCCCGCGGACCAAGATCGCCAGGGCTTCATCGACCGGAGCCAGGCGCTACCTCGACACCTCGGCGTACTGCATCGACCGACATCTCCAGCTGCCTCGACCACACCACGGCACGAGCTCTCCACCGACCGGCATCACACCGTTGACCAGCATCCCGGCATCAGCATCCTTCCGCGACACGTACAGATGCTCTGCCAGGAGGTTCCTGGACAGGAGCTAGAGGACAAGGCCAAGGACAAGGACAGGATAGGCCACGCCCATCCTGGACGTGGCTACAGTGCCACTGATGTGACGAGAGTACAACTGATGACACAGGCTACAGTGTTGATTAGACCCCAGTAGTCAAATCAGCTACAGTGACTGTACAGTGACATGCGGGCCACCCCTTGTCCCCTGGGCTCTCCCTATATAAAGAGCACCAGGGGGAGCACTACGAGGAGACGCCCCGCGCGGGCTCTCTTGCCCCTTGGGCTCATTCTCCCCCCGCTCTCTCTGCTGGCTCCCTTGAGCACATCTCCATAGCTCGCTCCATACAGCTCGAGGAGCATTTGTACAGACCATATGCAGAGAGGAGAATACATCAAATAGGCTAGATGCTGCAGTAGGGGTTTTATCTCTCACGAGAGCCCCGAAGCAGGGTAAATCCCCGTGTTGATCTGTTCTTCTGTGTGCGCTCTTCAGTGCGCTATCCCTCCCCGAATCCTCTAGCGTCCATCGGCCCCAAACATAAGCCTACCCCTAGGCATCTGTTGTTGCATACGACGACAGTTGGCGCCCACCGTGGGGCTTCTAGTGGCGCTTGCTGGAATAAATTCGGACGGGACCTTTTTGGTTAACTCGGGGACTCGACTCCGACATCACCCCCGGGTTAACAATAGCCAAAACCGACATAGGAATAGCCAAAACCGACATATTCCTGTCCTGGCAACACTGTTCATCCGACATATCCATGTCTTGCCGACACTGGAAATCCGACATATCCATGTCTTGCCGACGCCGGAAATCCGACATATCCATGTCCTGCCGACACTGTTCATCCAACACTATTCATCTGACACTGTTCATCCGACATGTCCATGTCCTGGCGACACTGTCCATCCGAGGTGTCCTGGAAATCCGAGGTATCCTGAAATCCGAGGTATCCTGAAAATCCGAGGTATCCTGAAATCCGACATATGCTGGTATACTGGAAATCTGAGTTGTGCTGGAAATCCGACATATGCTGATATGCTGGTAAATCCGACATATGCTGGTATGCTGGAAATCCGACATATGCTGATATGCTGGAAGTCTGAGTTGTGCTGGAAATCCGAGATATGCTGGTATGCTGGTAAATCCGAGGTATGCTGGAAATCCGAGATATGCTGGTGTGCTGGAAAAATCCGAGATACCCTGGAATTCCGAGATACCCTGGAGAAATCCGAGTTAAGCTTGGGAAATCCGAGTTAAGTCTTGGAAATACGAGATAAGGTTGGGAAATCCGAGTTAAGGCTTGGAAATCCGAGTTAAGGTTGGAAAATCCGAGTTAAGCTTGGGAAATCCGAGATAAGAAAGGAATCCGACATGTGTTGGACAAATCCGACATGTGTTGGTCAAAACAAGCGTGCAGGTGGCTCAAACCAGGATATTGGTGGCTCAGACCAACATGTTGTTGACCAGGCAGGCACAAGCGTCTTCTTCGACTGCTCCAACAACACTGCCTCGTGAGTATTAATTATATGTCTGCTTCACTCTTTTAAATAGTCTCAAACAGTACTCGGGGACTGCCCCTGTTTATCTTGCTTAGTTGTTTCCCCCGGGAGCAAGATGTCTTGACCCGGGGACTGGACAGCCAGTTAAGTTTTGTTTAGTCTCCTAGATAAGAAAAATGTCTCGGGGACTCGGTTGAGACCGAGTCTGTGTCTGCGTGCATAGCTTTGCTGCTAGACTTAGTTTTATCTGTTAAATAGAGTTGTTGTTCCTGTTAAATATTCAGTATACCTATGCTTGAACTAACATTGAAAGGTGATATCGGTTTTACCAAGAGAATATTCATCCCCGAGATCATGGTTTTATCGGTTGTCTCGGGTTACTCAAAATATCATAGCATTATTGGTATTCTCCAGATCGCCGTTTATTTCGGTTTGCAGTTATATCTCAGCATCACCTCATATCTCAAATCGCCGTTTATTTCGGTTTGCCAGAGTATCAGGGCATCATGCAAATATCCCTAGATCGCCGTTTATTTCGGTTTGCCAATATATCGTGGCATCGTGCAATATCTCTAAATCACCGTTTGTGTTGGTTTGCCAGAGGCAATATGTTTATGTCAAACCAGCAGTGGCTGGAGACATCTATGTCGGTAAACGCCCAGAGTGGCTAAAACCGGCATTCGAGATATGTTTATGTCAAACCAGCAGTGGCTGGAGACATCTATGTCGGTAAACGCCCAGAGTGGCTAAAACCGGCATTCGAGATATGCTTATGTCAAACCAGCAGTGGCTGGAGACATCTATGTCGGTAAATGCCCAGAGTGGCTAAAAACCGATATATGTGATATGCCTAGAGAGGCCGAGGTACCGAGACATATGTGATATGCCTAGATAGGCCGAGGTACCGAGACATATGTGATATGCCTAGAGAGGCGGAGGTGCCGAGACATATGAGATATGTCCGTGCGAGTTATATGTCGATCCAGATAATGCTGGCGGCATGTGACTGCGGTAGTGCCCAGAGTGGATTGAAACCAACATATAGTGGCGCCCATGCGGGCAGGGTGTTGTGTATATGGAGGTTTTTTGGTATGGTTATTTGTTTTTGTAAGTCTGCGCACGACTCTGCGAGTCCCCCACAGCCTCGGGGACTAATGTCGGGGAGGTAACCCCGGGTAGCCCAAAGTTGTTGGTTTTATGGAGTTGGTAGAAGAAACAACAAAGAAATAATTATAAGATAAAGAGGAGGAAAAGGAAAACCAGCCTGGGCCGGATTTGGCCGACACTTCCTTACCCGAGCGACCTGGAGGCAGCTTATCTCGGATGGGCCGAGATTGGCCTGCCCAGGCGGTCCGAGACAAGGTTGCCCAAGCTGGACCGAGCTCTCCTCTACTCGGCTGGACCGAGCTCTCTTCCAAACTCGGATGGGCCTCGGCTGGGCCGAGATGGCTTCCCCAAGCTGGACCGAAATACCTAACTCGGAGCAGGCCGACAGTTGCCTCATCTCGGGCAGGCCGCGTCGTTCGCCTCGGGCAGGCCGTGCTGTCTCGCCTCGGACGGGCCGTCGCCTCCAGAGCGCACCCCCGGACGGGCCGAGATGATGCGTACCTCGGCTGGGCCAAGATCCCGTTACCTCGGCTGGACTTCATCGACCGAGTCATCGCCGCCTGCTGCTCCCTCGCACGACGCTGCGCCTCGGTCGCCCGCGGACCAAGATCGCCAGGGCTTCATCGACCGGAGCCAGGCGCTACCTCGACACCTCAGCGTACTGCATCGACCGACATCTCCAGCTGCCTCGACCACACCACGGCACGAGCTCTCCACCGACCGGCATCACACCGCTGACCAGCATCCCGGCATCAGCATCCTTCCGCGACACGTACAGATGCTCTGCCAGGAGGTTCCTGGATAGGAGCCAGAGGACAAGGCCAAGGACAAGGACAGGATAGGCCACGCCCATCCTGGACGTGGCTACAGTGCCACTGATGTGACGAGAGTACAACTGATGACACAGGCTACAGTGTTGATTAGACCCCAGTAGTCAAATCAGCTACAGTGACTGTACAGTGACATGCGGGCCACCCCTTGTCCCTGGGCTCTCCCTATATAAAGAGCACCAGGGGGAGCACTACGAGGAGACGCCCCGCGCGGGCTCTCTTGCCCCTTGGGCTCATTCTCCCCCCGCTCTCTCTGCTGGCTCCCTTGAGCACATCTCCATAGCTCGCTCCATACAGCTCGAGGAGCATTTGTACAGACCATATGCAGAGAGGAGAATACACCAAATAGGCTAGATGTTGCAGTAGGGGTTTTATCTCTCACGAGAGCCCCGAAGCAGGGTAAATCCCCGTGTTGATCTGTACTTCTGTGTGCGCTCTTCAGTGCGCTATCCCTCCCGAATCCTCTAGCGTCCATCGGCCCCAAACATAAGCCTACCCCTAGGCATCTGTTGTTTCATACGACGACACTGTCTTTTTATCTCACGCAGTGAAAACAACGGACGTCCAGGATCTCATCAAATCCTATAGGAGGGTCAGGAATGCCTAAGCTCTGAGGAGGGCGTGAAGGGGCGGGGTCGCGGGAGAGGCGGCTTGGGTTTCTACCGTGGGGAGGCTGTCCTTTTATCTCACGCAGTGAAAACAACGGACGTCCAGGATCTCATCAAATCCTATAGGAGGGTCAGGAATGCCTAAGCTCTGAGGAGGGCGTGAAGGGGCGGGGTCGCGGGAGAGGCGGCTAGGGTTTCTACCATGGGGAGGCTGTCGTTTTATCTCACGCAGTGAAAACAACGGACGTCTAGGATCTCATCAAATCCTATAGGAGGGTCAGGAATGCCTAATCTCTGAGGAGCCTCCTGGCCCTAGCAAGGATGTTATCTTTAGATTGGTTATCCAGTGTTGAGAACTTGCGTGATGGCGATCGAACGGCGAGATCCAGTCGCTCGGCCCTTTTGCAAATAAACGCCCGCCACTCGGATGCGATTTGCGACCACGTCCTTCTTCCTCGAACGCTACCCCAATCCCAGAACAGAGCCGGCCGCCTGGGGCTCGACGGCGACAGGCGTATCCAGATCGACTGCACCGCCGAGGGCGCGGTCTTCGTCATCGCGCAGTCTGACTACGTTCTCGACGACCTTCTAAACGAGTTCGTGCCGTGCAACGAGATGCGGGACTTGTTCGTGCCCGCAACGCCGGCGCCGAACCCGACGTGCGCGCTACTGTTCGTGCAGGTCACGTACCTGCGGTGCGGCGGCGTCGTGCTCGGGCTGGCGCTGCACCACTCGGTCGTCTACGCGAGGAGCGCCGCGCACTTCGTCGAGATGTGGGCGAGCATCGCGCGTGGTGACGACACGGCGGCCGCCCTCCTTCGACCACAGTCTCCTCGACGCGCGCGACGCGCACAGTGCCGTACGAGCACCCGGAGTACAAGCTGGAGCCGGAGCCGGTGCACGCGGTCATGTCCTCCACCTACGCGAGCGCCATCATCACGTTGAGCAAGGCGCGTGGGAGCGTCCACGTTCCGCGCCGTGGTCGCGCTGGTGTAGCAGTGCGCCTGCCGCGCGCGGTTGCTGCCGGAGGGCCCGGGGACGCGGCACTACTCCACGATCGATATGCACGCGCGCCTGCCTCCGCCGCTCCCGCCGGGTTACTTCGGGAACGCCGTGATCTGCACATCGGCGCTGGCCACGGTCGGGGCGCGGTTGCTGCCGGAGGGCGCGGGGACGCGGCACTACTCGACGATCGATATGCACGCGCGCCTGGCTCCGCCGCTCCCGCCGGGTTACTTCGGGAACGCCGTGATCTGCACATCGGCGCTGGCCACGGTCGGGGAGGTGATGGGCAACCCCATGGGCTACGCCGCGCGGCGCGCGCTGGCGGCGAGTAGCCAGGACGACGACTATGCGCGGTTGCTGGTGGACTACCTGGAGGGCGTGGACGCCATGAACCTCCCCAGGAGCGGCATCTCGCGGGCGCACCTCCGCGCCATCAGCTGGATGGGCATGTCGATGCATGACTCCGACGCGCGGACAGGGGAGGCCACGGAGCCGACGCGCGGACGGCGCGCGGACTAGGGCGCGGGGACGGCTTTAGGCGGATGGCGCGGGGACGGCCGGACTGCCGGAGCTGGAGGAGATGGCGGCGCAGCGTCGCTTCCCAGGCGACCGGCTCTGTTCTGGGATTTGGGGAGCGTTCGAGGGAAGAAGGACGTGGTCGCAAATCGCATCCGAGTGGCGGGCGTTTATCTGCAAAAAGGGCCGAGCGACTGGATCTCGCCGTTCGATCGCCATCCGTCGGCTCACGTCATGAGTTTGCATGGTTGCACCGTGATGCCCGATTGCACCAGATACGGACCCCATCAGATGAAGCACGCTAGGCTCTCTCCGGCCAAACAAACGGACTTTCGAGACACCCCCCCCCCTCTTCTGCTCTCGTTCTCGTTACTGTAGCGTTGAGGGTCGACTCCTGATAACCGGGCCGATCTGGCCTCTCCGCTGGAGTAGCTGGCCGGAGCTTGTGCTGGTGAGGTGCCGGAGAGTTGTATTTAGTAGAGCTAGTCTTGTTTTTCAGTCTGCCTCTATGGCGTATGGGAGTAGGTTGCTTGATCTCATCGGCTGGATCCAGCGCTCCCTCTTCTGGATTCTCTCTGCGGCGTTGCTCCGGTGGGTGCAGCGGCGTGTGGAGGTGTTTGGAGGAGGCATCTCCGACAATAAAGCCGTCTTCCCCTTCTTCCTCCTCGGCTGGCTTTCGGTGATTCGCAGCGACGGCGAAGCCGGATCTCTTCTTTTCTGTAGAGTGGATCCTCGGTGGATTCCTTACAGGGATGGAGATGATCGAAGCCGATTCAATAAAATCGCTTGCTGTATCTCCTGCTTTGCAGATCGCGGATCGAGATGGTGCCCTCTTCCTCTGGCTGGCCGTGGCGGCGAAGAGCGGAAGTGGCGGTGCTGTTCTTCTTCCAAATCGGCAAAGCAGTTCTTGCGGCTTGCCCTCTGCTGGAGTGATTGCGAGCTGTGTGGCTGGTGCGCCGCGCCGAGTCCAGCTCGACCACCTGTTCATGCCGGGGCGTGCCCCCCGCCGATGGTGCATCTTTGTCGCCAAGGTCTCACCGTGCTTGGTGGACGACACATGCGGCGATCTCAACGGGATTTGATTCCTAATAGGCCTGTGCAGGTGACCCAGCTGCCTTCCTGTATCTCTTCGTTCTTCTCTGCGGTGGAGCGACGGCGAGTTCACGGGCGGCGGCGGACATGGAGAAGCAGAGTTCCTCAAGGTTGTGTCCGTAATTCTTTTTTTCCCTGGGGGGATTTCTGTAAAAGAGTTACGTGTCTGGAATTTTCCGGTGTAATCCGATGTACTCTTTGCTAATGAAATTCCAGGGACGTTGTATCAAAAAAAAAAAAAAAAACGCTCGTCGTAGCCACAGAAGCAGTCCTGTGCTTCCCTGCTGACGTCACATTGTACATCACCGACGCGTCTCCCACACCACTGCCGGGCGCCGGCTAATGTCCGTGTTCGAGCCACCGATTAAGGAAGCGGAGCAAGTGAGCAACGGAATGTGTTTGAAAGGAATGAGAAACGAAAAAGGAGACCTGAACTTCGTGGCAAAATCAAATTAGCATTTCTCAATAAATTTTGCATCCAGGATACGTCAGTTCAAGACGGGGCGAGGTGGCATGCATGGACCATCGATTAATTTTTGCAGCAATCAGTCCACCATCTATGGACGCGAGAATTGAGCACAGTGCGCCAACACGATGATCTTCAGAGAAAAATTGGGCTCACTACCGTAGCTTGGCCTTTCTTTTGCTCCGTGTCCGATTCTTGCGATGATATTCAGGTGTCCTTCTGCACCTGCACTGCTGTCACCAGCAGCACTTGCGTCATTTTAATTTCAGAATCTGAAAACACCCAAGCACGATGCCCATTTCTTCTTCTTTTTTTTTTTTTTTTTTTTTTTTTTGCGAAGGGGATAGATATTAAACTGATGAAACAGTGATCTTACAAACACACCCCTGGGATTTAACACAGAGAACCCTGGAAGATAAAAAAATACATTTAAGTCCCGTCTTCCACCTTCGGCACAAATCGAAGCCGGAGCACCGGACCGCCGTCGAGCACCACCGACCTCGAAGATAGTTCACCTCCCTTGCCGTAACGAGGTGCCAAACATTGAATCGGCCGCCGCAACAGATATCTCCCCGTCCATCCGGCGGGGTTTGAAAGCATATCGGCCTTCCCCGTAGACGAGAAGGAAGAGGAAGAAGAAATCCGCCGCCGCCGCCCGTGAAGACGACGACCGGAAGAACCATCCCATCACGAGGGTGCCATTTATTGTCCCCCCAGCAAAAAGGAAAAGGAAGCTCACGAAGCTCATCGACCCATTCTTCTTCAGGAGCACAAGCAGCAGCAATATGCTTGCTTGTGCCTCTGAGTCCTTGGTCACTCTCTTGTCTGAAAGGCAATGGGTAGCAGATCACATGCAAAAAAAAAAAAAAAACAGCACAATGGTACCAGAATCGAAGAAGCAGAGGGGACATCAGCCAGCTGAAGCACGCTCGTCGTAGGCACAGAAGCAGAGTCCTCTGCTTCCCTGCCTCCTCCTCAGACAGAGGCTGTGAACCTGCCTGTCCGGTGATGCACTTGGCCGCGACTCATCGACCATAAGCACAGTGACCAACAAGTTTTCATCCTGGCCACGACCATCCATCTATCTGCATATCAATGTCTAGCGGCAAATTTAACAAAATTGACTCTTTTTTGAATTTATTGCACAAAATAGACCCAATTTCAAAACAATTCACGATCTAACCCTTTTGCACGGCGCCCGCCCCTGGGGCGCCGTACTAGACTGCACGACGCCCTGATCAAAGGCGTCGTGATAACGCCACGTCGGCGCGGCTGGGGCCACAATTTTTTAGCACGACGCCCTAGTGCGGGGCGCCATGCTAACATACACGGCGCCATGGCCCAAGGCCCCATGCTAGCTGAGCTGAGTCAGGTCAATTTTTGGTACCTTGCATGCATGGCTAGCCGACTGGGAGCACATGGATCAATTCAGCTGGCTTAAGAACGTCAACGTGTACTTACACGATCAGTCAATGCATGCGAAATACTGGTAAGTATGTGCATTCCTTTTCCTTTCACGAGCTATATCGTAGTAGGAGTTAGCTACTTGTAGCATATATTTTAGAAGGAAATAAAATAGAAGCAAAATACGCGAATTAACCTGTTAATAAGCAGAACATTTGTATGTGCGTCTACACGTCGTCGCTGATGTCACCAGCCTCCTTCCACTCGTTGCCATCGCCGGTGCCGACAAGCACATGGACCTTCAAGGACACATGTGATAAAAAAATTCGTTTTCATCTAATGGGAAATATATATGAATTCAAATTAAAGACAAAAATATTTAAAATAAGTTGTTGTTCATCTTAAAATTTATATATTTAAACATTAATAAATTAGAGTCGGTCCAACAATGCACCCACTCTAAAAATATTAGTCCGACTACTCATAGTCACTGGATTTTTGTATAATCTAGTACCTTCACCTGAATATTATACATTCTATGGAGAACACAATGTAAATCCAACCATTCAAAAAAAATAGCATAACTGAATTGCTTGTTCGAGACGACCAAAACAAAAAATGAATTATAAAATACAATAAAAAATATTATACATAAACATACTTAATACAACATTATTTCACTTGCTCATAGAAAGTAAATCTGACATTTTGGAAGGGGAAATTGCAGAGCAAAATAAATTATGTCATCTACTTTTGTGCACAAAGTTTTCATAGAATCACATAGTTATAGCGACTACTATCAAAAGTGCATAAAGAAAATATAGAAATATATTGAAGACCAAACATTTAATTAGGAGTCCAACTGCTCCTAGTCGTTTAGAACTTCTGATATTTCAGTACCTTTACCCAAATATTTTGAATTAACACAAAAGGTAATTTGGTCACTTAGAAAAAATAGCATAATTAGATCACGTAATTCAAGTCTGACCAAAATCGAAAGTGAATGATAAAATACAAGAAAAATACCTAAGCATATTTAATACAAAAATATGTCACTTGCAAATAGAAAGCAAGTCTTACATTTTAATTAACACAAAACATTCGTATGTACGTGTATACATTTTTTAGGGGAGTACGTGTATACCTTATTAACCAGTTCATTCTTGTATTTAGCCTTTATTTTTTCCTTTCTAAAATATATGTACAAGTAGCTAACTTACCAGTATTTCGCATGCATTGACTGATCGTCTAAGTACACGTTGACGTTCTTAAGCCAGCTGAATTGATCCATGTGCTCCCAGACGGCTAGCCAAGCATGCAAAGTACCAAAAATTGACCTGACTCAGCTCAGCTAGCATGGCGCCTTGGGCCATGGCGCCGTGTATGCTAGCATGGCGCCCCGCACTAGGGCGTCGTGCTAAAAAAGTGTGGCCCCGGCCGCGCCGACGTGGCGTCATCACGGCGCCTTCGACCAGGGCGTCGTGCAGTCTAGTATGACGCCCCGGGGGCGGGCGCCGTGCAAAAGGATTAGATCGTGAATTGTTTTGAATTTAGGTCTATTTTGTGTAATAAATTCAAAAAAGGGTCAAGTATGTTAAATTTGCCATGTCTAGCAGCTGGACAATGCTTCTATTTACGGCAAGCTCATGGAAGTAACAGCTCTCCTTTTTTTTTTTTTTTTTTGAGAAACACAGTACAACGCAGACGCTCATATACACGCGCATACACTCACCCCTATGAACGCACACACGCACACCCTACCCTATGAGCACCTCCGAAAGACCGAGCCGGCGGTTGGGTCTTGAGATTGACGAAGTCACCACGGGCGCCTCGCTGTCGACGGGAACGTCGCCTCCCACTTAAAGAATATTCCGGCTAAATGAGAAACACCAACGTCAAACCTGGGGTTTGAACTCTTACCATGAGGTGACCAGGAACACACGACTCACAGAGTCCATAAATTCAAGTGTTGCCCAACATTAAATACGTGCGTATTTTACGCGCATAAACGGTCACCGAAACCGACAAGTATATACGTACGTATATTATTCTTCCGGTGTATCTGGACTTCTTCGATCCGTGACGGGCCGGTCAGTCACAGTCGTCAGGGTTTCGTTTGGAAGAAGCTGCCCAGTCTGGTTGTCGTTTGCCCTGGTTTGTCGGCAACCGATACTTTTATTTTGAAGGTTTACTTACTACTGGTAGGAAAAAAAAAAATAACAGAACAGCTGGACAATGCTTATTTTGAAGGTTTTTTCTATCTCCTCTACCCCTGCATCTCGCAGTCATGGGGTGACCAGTATATTTCAGACCGATAAACGCAAGTAGAGAGAAGGTGGAAGCAGAGCAAAACCTTTTCTGCACGTGCTGTGTGTACTAGTACCGTCCAGATAAGGGCATTCAGCTAGGGACTGTTAGTATTTGCCAATTCTACTTTTGTTTTCTACACATGCAGTTCATCTTATAGATTACAAACCATAGAAAGAAAGACAGGTAGTAACAGAACAGAAAAACTCAGCATCAGCAGGCTTTGACTATCCAAATAAACACCAATTAGCGTATCAACTGCAGCAGAAGTCCAATGTGTCCGCTTATCACGGGCAGCGCCGCTTCCGCCGCCGTCGGCGGCGTACAAGGAGATCGAGGAGACGCTGAAAGAGACGGCTATCCCTCTTGCGTTTGCCTGTGTGAGCTGATGCCGATCACTACACGCACTTGACGATTGAAATTTTGGTCAAATATTCAGAGAGAAGAGAATAATGTTGGGATGGGACGGCTATCAAGAATGTTTATGTGGCCTGGAAATGATCACCTGCGTCGTTCTAGAAAGACTGTTTGTTTTAATTACTCTCAGGCACGACATTGGATTCGGAAATGGCATCTTGATGGGTGACGAAGTAAAGGACGACAGTACTCGTTGCTGTAGCGAAAAAGCAACACTCTCAATTCTTGGGTACCAGCTGCAGCATCGATTTTATACTTGGCTACAAATAAATAAATAAATTAATTAGTTCATTAGAAACAACCCTGATCAATTATTGGTTACCCAAGTATATGTCGCGTCAAGTGGTCATTGCTTCTTGACAAACAATGCATGGTAGCACTGAGATAGCGGCGTTGTGCGACATTCAGGCTCGATTATATAGTACTGCCAGCGCCACTCTCAACATAAAGATCCTAGAACTGTGCAGAAATCAACATGTAAAGGAATACTATCATGCAAGTCATGCTTCTGATTAAGACAACCCATAAACAAAACAAAATTTGCATGTCATGGGTAAGGCCAGCGAGTCTTGATCCTATCTAGCCACCTACCAAACTGCAAGAAAGTTCTTCTCATTTGTTTCGCAAAAAAAAAAAATGCCACGCGGCATCGACGCCCTTCGACTTTTTCAACAGAGCGTTCAACAGACTGATATCTGCAACTCTGTTCCCTAACCGCAACTCTATGCAACAGAGCGTCCAGCGCCTCAGAAGCAGAGTCCTCTGCTTCCCTGCCTCATGTCACCGCTTGTCCGGCACTGTCTAGCAGCTGGACAATGTTTCTATTTACGACGAGGCCGTTGAAATAACCACTCTCCTCAAAATAGCATGAGGCGATCAGGAATACTTGCACATAAAAAATTCAAATCTTGCCCAACATTAATACAAGTATGTTCCAAATTTGCTTGCACTTGCTAGTTGCTACTACGTGCTACACTCAGAATCTCCTCCGATCCCCCTCCCGTCTAGCATGTCATTGCCTGAGATGTGCCCTAGTAGCTTGAGACCTCGTTGTTTTTCATCTGTTTTCAGCTAATCTAAACTTCTAAATAATGCACCTGTGTTTCTAAACTTGCACCAGTGTCTAAAATCTCCCCGTCGTCAAATATTTCCATGTACGTTTTACACACAAATCTTAAAGAACAAAGCGCGCTTTGATTGAATATATGCACTCCGATGGATTTTATACCAAAAATGTGTGCTTCATCAAAGGAAAAACTTCCACCAATAATTTTCGGCGTGTAGACGCAATTGAACAGAAACCTATCAACAAGTTTATGCTCGCATGAAGCAAACATATACATCATGTGAACCCTGATATTTTTCCGGTGTTGTTAAACGGTAACACCTGTCGTCGTTCCTCCTACACGCGTTGAGACTAGAGTAGTTTACCAAACATATACCAAAAACTGTTGAAGCAGTCGCGCAAGGCGGTCTGGCACGACAAAAAAGGGGCAGAACTTGGAAATAAAAACACCCTGGGGGCAGATCTGGAATTTTAGATAAAAAGGGGGCAAAAAATAAAAAAATTCTAGCCCTGACTACCCTCGCGCGCGGCCTCAATCGTTGCCTGGCTGAATCATCGTCAGACGGATATACTAGCTAGGTTGATTTGCAAACATCTATTCGAATTTCTCTCTGAAAAATGTAACTCGGTTCCGTGAATGGTTGCCTTACTTAGAATTAATTTAGCTAAATAAGATTCCACATGGATGGATACTTTTTTCGGGTATTAAGTTACCCCACCCCCCTCCAAAATCCGGCATTTTAAGCTAATCATTTTCAATATCTTCCTTGTACTGTTTGAAATTGCATCTTCAAAAATGTTGAACTAGAGATAATGTGAATAAGAGATAATATTGATCTAATCGGGTGCGACAGAGATCCATTCGATATACCCTGGTGGGCGACGAATTGTACAGATGGGCAGTGTCAGGTCTGCTCATGAGGTGCATCCCAATCGAAGAAGGCAGAGATGTACTGCAAGAAATCCACTCGGGCGCATGTGGCAACCACGCCGGAGCACACACTTTGGTAGGCAAGGCCTTCAGACAAGTGTTTTATTGGCCCACAGCAATGGCCGACGCCCACAACCTGGTCCTTTTTTTTTTTTTTTTTTTTGAGAATTCCTGGTCTTACACAGTACAGCTGTAGTATCTGAACTCACGCACAACTCACACCACACACACTCAACACCACACGCACGCCACCTGTGCGCAAGCTAGACCTAACCAGACTATACTAAGCTTCTGGGCCCCGTAAGCCTAAACCTACCGGAAACCCCTGCGGTGGTGGGTGCACCACAATACCTCTGATCGAACCACGGTGGAAATGGCCCAGAAGCAGGAGCCGAACACTGTTCACGTGAAACACTGTTCACGTGAACAGTGCCGCTCGGGTGAGGCAACCCGGAATTCACTCCCCAGGAGTCGAACTCGCGAGCGGGCTTGCATGTCACTGCATGCGAAGCCACCGCGCCACAGGCGCGTCCTCTGGTCCTTAAATGTGAAGGGTGCCAGTTCTTCGCACGGCAGAAACATGTCCCAGCCGAGCAGCTCCAAACCATGCCAATCACATGGCCTTTCTCGGCATGGGTACTCAACATGGTTGGTCCTTTCAAGGCGGCAAAGGGCAGATTCACGTATATTTTTGTAGCGGATGGCATGTTCACCAAGTGGATCGAAACTAAGCTTGTCGCGTCCATTACAGCAGCCAAGGCAGTGGATTTTATCTCCGAGATAGCACACCGTTACGGTGTCATGAACGCAATCACCATGGACAATGGTACTCAGTTCACGGCATGCGAGTTCACCGACTTCTGTGACATCAAAGGCGTCAAAGTGCACTATGCATCGGTAGCGCACCCGCGGAGCAACGGGCAACTTGAGCGAGCAAATGGCATGATACTCCAGGAGTTAAAGTCAAGAATCTTTGACACACTTAAGCCCTGCACGGGAAAGTGGATGCCGAGCGGGCAGGGCGAGCGCGAGTTCCAGTTCCAGGCCTTGTTCATGCCCAGCAACACCCTCGAGCACCACCTGCAAGGTCTATATAAAAGCGAGTTGCGTTTTGTTTTCTCTTCTCCAGTTGCTCCGTGTCCGTGAGTATTGGACGTTAGTTGTTTTCTCTAATCTGCGTAAGTACATACCAAGCAATGAAGTTTTCTCTAATCTGCGTAAGTTCATTCGGAATAAACCTAATAGTACACACCAAGGGCCTCGCCTACCTTCATGTGGACTGTAAGCATTCAGACATCAAGTTGTTTAATTCTGAATGGTATGCAGATTCCGCTTGACAATAATGTGTGTTGCTTTGACACAAATTTAGGCCATCCCACGATCATCCATCTTGAGATCAAGGCGGCAAACATCCTTTTGGATGAAAATTTCAAGGCAAAGGTAAGAAGAACAACGCATTTTAATTTAACTGGAAATGTCGATAGCTACAAAAGCAGAGTAAGAAGAGCTCGTTTAAATTTGCTGATCATCTCAGGTTGCGGACATCGGACTTGCCAAACTGACAACCGACACCAGACTGAGGCATAGCCCAGTGGCAGAGGAGTGCTGACACTCCCCAGCCGGCCCGTGTTCGAGTGCTCGTGCTCACACGCGGTGCGTACGCACCTACTCCTCGGAGTAATTCTGCTAAACAACTGTCCAGGGGCCTCTTACCCCTCGGACGTCATTTTTTTTGACAACCGACACCAGCACGCACGTCTCCACGCACGTGATGGGAACTTTCGGGTACTTGGCCTGGAGTATGCCTCGAGCGGCAAGCTGACGGACAAGTCGGACGTGTTCTCCTTCAGCGTCATGCTAACTCATCACCGGCAAGCGCCTGGTCGATCCCAACAACTACATGGAGGACAGTTTGGTCGACTGGGTGAGCTGTGTTGGAAATATGTAAACCATATATGTATTGATATGGTATAGTATACCAATCTATACGTATACACTCGTGTAAGCCACGGTGGGGGCTATTCCCACCTCCATATAACACGTATCCGATCCCTCTAACGAGGGTATCGTTTCCGCTACGTTGATATGGTATCAGAGCCAGCCTCTTCCCCAACCTAGCCGCCGATCCACAAAATTCGCCGCCGCCGCCGCCGTTCTTCCTCGGCCGCCGCAGCTCAAAGACACAACGCCGCCGCCTCCTACGGCCGCCGCCTCCAAAAACCACAAACAGCAAACCTTAGCCGCCGCCGCCGCAGTTCTCCCTCTGCCGCCGCCGCACACGACACAACCAAAAACCCTAAAAACCTCAAATCACAAACTCGCCGCCGCCGCAGCCTTTCCTGCCGCCGCCGCCCAAGACACGACCCAAGACACGATCCAAGACACGACCCAAAAACCTCACAAACTCGCCGCCGCCGCAGCCTTTCCTGCCGCCGCCGCCCAAGACACGATCCAAGACACGACCCAAAAACCCTATGGCGTCTTCTTCCTCCTCTTCGGTTACGATGGGATCAGTCGAGCGCCGCCCTCGCAGAAGCTCGTGCGGGGCAACTACCTGTTCTGGAAGACACTCGTCACGCCAGCCATCCATGGTGCACAAGTCATGGGACTCCTCGATGGCACCGAGCATGCTCCTGCTCGGATGATGATGGTTGAAGATTCAGAGAAGAAAAGGATCTCCGTGCCCACTCCGGAGTATGCCACATGGATTGCCCGCGACCAGGCCGTGATGAGCTACATCATAAACTCTCTGTCCCCTGACATCCTGGCGCATATGGTTGGCCTGGAGACCAGCGAGGCCGTCTGGTCTCAGATCACGAAGATGTTCTCCACGCAGTCCCTGTCCAAGGTCAACCATCTCCGTGGCGCTCTCAACAGCACCAAGAAAGAGTCCCTCACCACGGCGCAATACTTCGCCAAGATGAGAAGCTTTAGCTCCGAGCTCATGGCCCTCGGCAAGGAAGTAGATGAAGGGGAACTCGTCGGTTACATTCTCAATGGGCTCGACGGGTCCAACAACGAAGTGGTTGCCGCTGTCCATGGCAATCCTCGCACTACACTTGATGAATTATATGATCAGATCACTGCTCACGATTTGCGTCAGACCATGCTGCAGGTGTCAGGAGACACGTTCACATCCTCTGCAAACCTTGCTCGTCGTGGCCGTGGTGGTTACCGTGGCTGCGGCAGTGGTGACCGCGGTGACCGCAGCCGCAATGATGATGATCGATACCGCCGTGGTGATGATGATCGCCGCCGTGGAGATGATGGCTACCGCCGTGGAGATGATGGATACCGCCGTCGCGATGATAGCCGCGATGGTGGTCGCCGCCCTGATGGATACCGCCGCAATGATGGAGCTCGTCGTGATGGTGATCGTCGCATGGACTATCGCTGGGATGATGGTGGGCGTCGTCGTGATGGTGATCGTCGCATAGAGTATCGCCGGGATGATGGTGGGCGTCGTGATGATGGTCGTCGTCGTGACCGTGCCCCTACTCCCTTTGTAGATGTTACATGCCAAATCTGCAAGATTCACGGTCATCCAGCAAGTGAATGCTGGTGGCGCTACCAAGATCGTGATGACTCCGATGATGATGGTGATACGAAGGACAAGACTGCTAATGTTGCATATGGTGTTGATACGAACTGGTATCCAGATACGGGTGCCACGGACCACATTACAAGTGAGTTGAGCAAGCTGTCTACACACGAGAAGTACAAGGGACGTGATCGCGTCCACACGGCAAATGGTCATGGTATGCAAATATCTCATGTTGGTCATTCTATTTTGCATTCCCCACATAGTTCCTTGCATCTAAATCATGTCCTCCATGTTCCCACTGCCTCTAAAAACTTGCTTTCCGTTCATAAACTCACTCTTGATAATAATGTGTTCATAGAGTTTCATCCTTTTTCTTTTTTGATCAAGGACCAGGAAACAAAGACGGTTCTGTTTGAGGGTCCCTGTTGTGGTGGCCTATACCCTCTAGTTCCTACTTCTCATGGATCTTCCAAGCAAGCCTTTATCACAATAAAGCCGTCGTCCTCTACGTGGCATCGTCGTTTAGGCCATCCCTCCTCCTTTGTGGTTCAGCAAATCATTAGAAAAAATGCTATTTCTCATACTCCAGAAATAAATGCTCATGTTTGTGATGCTTGTCAGTTAGCTAAGAGTCATCAGTTGCCATATCCTGTTTCTACCAGCGTTTCCACCGTTCCTTTGGAACAGGTGTTTTCTGATGTATGGGGTCCAGCACCTGCCTCTGTTGGCAAACATTTGTACTATGTGAGTTTCATTGATGATTTTAGTAAATTCACTTGGATCTACTTGCTTAAGAACCGTTCTGAAGTTTATCAAGTATTTCTTAATTTCCAACAATTTGTTGAACGCAAGTTTGAGAGAAAAATCAAAACCATGCAAACTGATTGGGGTGGTGAATATGAAAAACTCAATAGTTTCTTTCAGAAAATTGGCATTTCGCATCATGTATCCTGTCCACATGCTCATCAATAAAATGGTTCAGCAGAAAGAAAACATCGTCATATTGTAGAAGTTGGTTTATCTCTCTTAGCCAATGCCTCCATGCCTCTCAAATTTTGGGATGAAGCCTTTCTTACAGCCACATTTCACATCAACTTACTCCCTAGCAAGGTTATCAATTTTGACACTCCTGTTGAACGTCTCATGCATACTAAGCCCAATTATGACTCTCTTCGTGTTTTTGGTTGTGCTTGTTGGCCGAACCTTCGACCATATAACAAGCGCAAGCTTGCTTTCCGTTCGACACGTTGTGTTTTTCTCGGATATAGCCCTTTACACAAAGGTGTTAAATGTCTTGATGTATCTACGGGACGTGTATATGTCTCTCGTGACGTTGTTTTTGATGAAAATGTCTTTCCCTTTGCATCTCTCCATCCTAATGCTGGTAGACGCCTTAAGAATGACATTCTTTTACTTCCCAAAGATTCATCATTAACTTCTTCTCATGATGGGGATGCACAAACACATGATTACATGCCATTGCCTATCATTCCTGTTGTCACTAACCCTGGTCAGGAACCACTGGAATCAACTACGGATGATGAAAGTGCTTCGGAACTGAGCACACAGCCGAAAATTTGAGTGAAAATGACCCAGAAACGGAGTCAGAAGCAAGATCAACACAACACCCTTGATACACAAGAAGACAACGGCGTGGTCCCTGAGGCGAGTCCAGGATCTGCCTCGGATCGGGCGAGCAGCGATTCCACAGCTGATTCCCCGACCGCGTCTTCTCCCGAGGTGGAGCAGTCTGTTTCCTCCTCTCCGCGTGCGCCATCTGGCGCTGTTCGTCGCCATGCTCACATCGAGCCAACGGGAGGACGGGGCCATGCTCACATCGAGCCAACGGGAGGACGGTCCCCAAGCGACCGGTCCCCCTCTCCTTCACGTGCTCCCGCGAGCTCGGACCAACCGGAGTCCGCCACCTCGCCCTCTGTGCATGCCGAGCATGCAGATGCGGACGACGCCGATGCAGACGTCTCCGACACCTCTGCTGCTGCTGGAGATTCCTCCTCAACCGGATCTTCTGTGCAGTCTGCTGCTGCAGCACGTCCTGCTGCTGGTATTCAAACACGTCTACAAAAAGGTATAACTCAACCAAAAAATTCAAGGATGGCACTGTTCGTTATAGCACCAAAGGCGGCACTGTGCGGTATGGTCTTCTTGCTTCTACAGGTGAACCTTCATCTCTTGCTGAAGCTCTTGATCATCCACAATGGCGTCAAGCGATGGAAGAAGAATATGATGCTCTTATGAAAAATGAAACATGGCACCTTGTTCCTCCTTCCTCCACTCGAAACTTGATTGACTGCAAATGGGTTTATCGTATTAAGAAGCGTTTGATGGTACAATTGACAGGTATAAGGCTCGTCTTGTTGCAAAGGGCTTCAAGCAAAGGTACGGAATTGATTATGAAGATACTTTCAGCCCTGTTGTTAAAGCAGCCACCATTAGAACTGTCTTAGCAGTCTCAGTTTCTCGAGGTTGGAGTCTACGGCAGCTAGATGTTAAGAACGCGTTTTTACATGGTGTTCTGGAAAAGGAAGTTTATATGCGACAACCTCCAGGTTTTGAAAACCCCAAAGCACCTCATTACATTTGCAAACTTGACAAAGCTTTATATGGTCTCAAACAAGCTCCTCGTGCATGGTTCTCTCGGTTGAGTTCTAAACTTCATGACCTTGGTTTCATACCTTCAAAAGCTGATACGTCTCTCTTTCTTTATCACAAGTCAGATGTTATTATTTATATTCTGATTTATGTGGATGATATAATTGTTACAAGCTCATCGGATCAAGCCATCAATATTTTGCTCAAGGAACTTAATGTCCATTTTGCTATCAAGGATCTTGGTGATTTACACTACTTCTTAGGAATTGAAGTACACAAGCGTGAAGATGGTCTTCTTCTTACACAAACAAAGTATGCTACAGATTTATTGACTCGAGTGCTTATGCTTGATTGCAAGGCTGCGCCTACTCCTCTTTCATCAACAGAGAAGTTGTCTCGGACTGAGGGTATGCCTCTTGACTCAGAAAATAGTACACGGTTTAGAAGTATTGTGGGTGCTCTTCAGTATCTCACTTTGACACGACCTGATCTAGCCTTTTCGGTAAACAAAGTTTGTCAATATCTTCATGCACCTACATCTTCTCATTGGACAGCAGTAAAACGGATCCTAAGATATGTTCGTGACACGGTAAATCTTGGTATCACTTTTCAAAGATCTTCCTCTACTTTGTTGAGTGGTTTTACAGATGCAGATTGGGCTGGATGTCCTGATGATAGACGTTCTACCGGAGGGTTCGCCATTTTTGTTGGACCGAACCTAGTCTCTTGGAATGCTAAGAAACAACCTAATGTCTCAAGGTCAAGCACTGAAGCTGAGTATAAAGCTCTCGCAAATGCCACAGCCGAAATTATTTGGGTTGAAGCTCTTCTTCATGAACTTGGAGTAAAATTGAAGGAGAAACCATGTTTATGGTGTGACAATTTGGGTGCTACATATTTGTCTGCAAATCCAGTATTTCATGCTCGTACCAAACACATAGAAATTGATTTTCACTTTGTCCGTGAAAGGGTAGCAAGCAAAAATCTTGAGATCAAGTTCATATCAAGCAAAGATCAACTGGCTGATGGATTTACTAAGGTTCTTCCTGTTGCTAGTCTTCGTGAGTTTAGACGTAATCTAAATCTGCAGGCAGTTTAGATTAAGGGGGCTGTTGGAAATATGTAAACCGTATATGTATTGATATGGTATAGTATACCAATCTATACGTATACACTCGTGTAAGCCACGGTGGGGGCTATTCCCACCTCCATATAACACGTATCCGATCCCTCTAACGAGGGTATCGTTCCCGCTACGTTGATAAGCTGCTCTCGTTTTTCATGCATCACCAAAGGGAGTTATTTAACTAACCTATAAATTTCTCAATTAAATAAATGTTGGATTCTTCTACACAGAATTTCAAACGCATAAATAATTTCGAATTTTATGGAACTGAAAAAGTATGTTCTCTTCACAGCAAAATCTCTATTTTTTGACAGTGGCAATTTAGTAACAATTGCAAGCAACACATCATTCTACATTTCAAAGTATAATGTGAGTTCTGTTTTTAGTTACGTTCTGTGTATGTACAACCTCCTTTTGTTTGTGTCTATTACATTAATTCAACAACCATTACATTGTGTGTTTAAAGGTGGGCGCTTTTCGTTTCAATTGTAAATTTACTGATAAGTATAATACCTCATTGCATTCTGTAATGGATATTCCATCTCATGGTCTCTCACCATCTTCTTCCAATAATGATCCGATTTCCTTTTTTTCATGATGTTATAGTTATAGAACGGTAAGATCCTTTGTCTGACCGTAGTGAGTATTAATTCTTCACCCTTTTTCTACTTAATTACACTATACTTTGAACTTGTGTAAGCAACATTTTTTTACTTGATAAGAAATATGAATGAGAAGTTAGTAAATAGTGTTGATGCTATTACAGACAATTTAATTTTGAGGAAGAGGATGAGATCACAACATCATTGTTTGAAAAGACTTCTGTTATTTATGTCATTTATTAATTGTTGTCTTATTTGTGCATACGCACTAGAACAAACCTGTCCTGCTAGCTTCGTGTTCAACATGTGATTCAATTTTCTCTAATTTTATATTTTATTATGGTTTTTCTTGGCAACTTGTCGCAATCGCAGAGCATAGTGCTATATGTTATATAAGACAATAGAATATCATTATTTTCCTTAAATGACACTTGTCAATTTCCATTGCAACACATGGCAAAGTTATAACTTGTATGCCAAGTCAACTGAGTTATAACTTGCTATATTATACGTGAAGTATTAATTTTTTTCAGGATATGTTTATTCATCAGTTATTTCCAAATCATTTGAATGAAAAATTGAATCAAGTTTTAAGTACATTATTTTACTGAACTCTACAATACATTAATTTTTTCCTCGAACGTGCAGGACACTTAAGGAAGCTGACTCTCGTTGTTTGGACCAACCAACCGCAAAGAAAAAAAATTAAATTGCACCTCATTTTATTAAGAAGATAGTACGAGTCCAAAATAGACTAGAACAAAAACAAAAAAATAAAATATCATGGAAACCAAAATCAATTAAAATACAATTATTAATGTCTACAAATTTTAAAGTAATGAGAAATGATAAATCCGCACCGTTGCAACGCACCGCATTATTTCTAGTCATACAATACGGTTCGAAGAAGCTGAGGACGCATCGGTAACGAGGTCATATTAGTTGCCGGCAAAAAGTTGGGCAAAGCTTTTGTGCACGTCCTGTCCACAGATACCTACGTCGGCCAAAACATGAGTGCGATGCAAAAGCAGCAGCTTTCTACAAGGCTGTCGAGGTGCTTACAAGGAGGACCCCGACGACTTTGAACCGTCGGACAGCCGCGTGCTGTCCTTGCAGCAGCTCATCCACCATTTTCAAGGGATAGAGATCCTCGGTAGTCGACACCGCGAGCAGTTTGAGGCCACGTACAGCAAAATAAATTGTGATTTAAGTTTGAAGTTTTAGAACAAAAGAAATGCCCTGCAATATATTCTCTAAAACTGTTATTCAGTGCCAATATAGTTAGGATTTTGATCCCTACAATGATGCAATAAAAAAATCTTAGTAACAATATAATCACTGATTTAGTATATTTATTTAATATATGAAGCACCGTTCAAACAGACTAACACCGTACATCTTTGATGCACCGTCCTGGTTTCCTACGTCCTTTTCTTCCATCAGAAAATGAATCACCAAATTAGAGCCTTAATCGATCGTTTCAGGTCCGTTTCTTCCTACATTGGGGCACGTTCCCGCCGAAAAGGCGCTGCGATTGCCTGGTTATGTAGTTTTTCCCGCCACGCACAACGCAGGTTAGCTGCTTTTTTTCCCCGTCGCTCAACCCATCGTCAGGCAGCATGGCCGCACGATCAGCGTAGAGAAATCCAACGGCTGCGTGTGCGACTGCTCAGTCGACTGCTCGCGGTGCTGACTGCCAAGGATCTCAATCCATTTTCATGTGCCGGCCAAATACAGAATCTGAACACACCCAACAAGCTTGATGCCTATTCGTCGGGAGCAGCAGCAATGCTTGCTTGTGCCTCTGAGTCCTTGGTCACTCTCTTCTCTAGAACGAAGCCAATGGCAGTATTTTCGCAAAAAAAAGAAGCCAATGGCAGTAGAGATCGCGTGTGGCTTCTGTGGAAGGGAGTGACAGCAGGTCACATGAAGAGACCGGACCTCATCAGCTCAAGCACGCTAGCTCAGCTCATGGTAGGCACGGAAGCAGAGTCCTCTGCTTCCCTGCCTACTCACTGTGAACCTGCTTTTCAGGTGACGCACATGGCCGCGCCTCATCATCCAGCAAAGTGACCAAGTGTCCTACTGTCATCCTCTTCCTGTACGCCTCTTTTTTTTTTTTTTTGAAACTGTGGGGCAAAAGCTTTGCCCCATATATTAATTAAGCAGAAGGTGCCCGGTTTATTATGGAAGAAACCAAGCGAAAATCATACAACAACACGACACAACCCACGGGCGAAACCCCACAACCACGAGAAACCACGACGCCGCATGACACGGCCACCCACAGCCCAAGCTGCACCAGGAAAGCCGCTCGCAGACCACGGCCGCCACACCAACATCCGGGGCCGCCGCCCCGGCCTAAAAGGCAACCGCTGCTGCCGCTGCCCAAGCAGCCCCGACAGCCTCGCCGCCAGCACCCCCTTCCGGGACCGCCGTCCCGACATAGCACCACTCGCAACCGAGCCACGACGCCGCACGAACCAGCCACCCGCAGCCCAAACTGCTCAGGGAGAGCTGCTCGCAGACCACGGACGTCGTACCAACTTCCGGGGCCGCCGCCCTGGCCTAAAAGACAGCCGCAGTTACCGCCGCCACAACCCTACCACAGGTCCCTCTTGCCGAAATCCAGCTCCAAAGACGAAGCCCTCAAGAGGGAAACGACGCCTCTTAGAGCATCTCTAGTGGAACGTGTATATTTGGATGTGTATATCTCCATATACACGTCCATATACACCTGGGTAAATTTTACACCTCCCAGTTTTTCAGCGGAACGTGTATCAGGACGTGTAAATCAGGACGTGTATATTTCAACGGCTATATTTTCAAACGGCTATATTCCAACGGCTATATTTCCAACGGCTATATTTTCAACGGCCATATTTCTGATCTATATAAACCACCCCGACCACCTCTTTTCCAGCATCTCTACCTGTGACTTCTCTTCTCACTTCTTGATTTCTCTATCGTCTCTCACGCAACACAATGAACACATCCTCTTGGGACATGAGTTCTTCGTCATCTTCATCTGGCGACGATGAACTCATACTTGCAGCATTCGCCGAGCGCGAGGAGGAAGAGAGGATGAACGCTCGACGCCATGGTGGTTTCAAGCATGGATGTCGGACAATCGATCGAGGAAGAGATGCCGGATTTGTTCTTCTGTGGGACGACTACTTCAAAGAAGTTCCTCGCTATCCCGAATATTTGTTTCGACGAAGGTTCGTAATTAGTACACTTCTCTGCTTTGGCCCATTTTCATTTCCCTGTCTCATTTACTTTTTATGCACAGATTTAGGATATCCCGTAATTTGTTCAACCGCATAGCTAATGGTATACTTGAGCATGAGAGGGAGCATGATTATGATGGTTATTTTATGCAAAAAAGAAGTGCTCCTGGAGCTCTTGGGTTACATCCTCTGCAAAAGATGACCGCGGCAATGCGGATGCTAACATATGGAATAGCAGCTGATGGTGCGGATGAGTACATCCGGTCCGCTGAGACTACTAATTTAGAGTCTTGCAAGAAATTTGTGATCAAAGTTTGTGAAGTTTTCGGGGAAAGGTACCTGAGATCTCCAAATGAACAAGACATTGCTAGGTTACTTGCAATAGGGGAGGAAAGAGGATTTCCTGGTATGTTAGGGAGCATAGATTGCATGCACTGGGGTTGGAAAAATTGCCCCAAAAAATGGCATGGCATGTTTAAAGGCCATGTGAACGAGCCCACTATGATCTTGGAAGCAGTTGCTTCACAGGATCTTTGGATTTGGCATGCTTATTTTGGTTTACCAGGATCTCTCAATGATATAAATGTTATTCAACGTTCTCCTGTTTTTTCAAAGCTAGCCGAAGGTGAAACTCCTGCAGTGAATTATAGCATCAATGGCCATCAGTACACAATGGGGTATTACCTTGCAGATGGTATCTATCCACAGTGGGCAACATTTGTGAAGAGCATACCAGCTCCAGATACCAGAAAGCATAAAACTTTCGCCAAGATGTAAGAGGAGGCTAGGAAAGATGTGGAACGAGCCTTTGGGGTTCTGCAATCCCGTTTTGCCATTGTTCGTGGACCTGCTAAAGGATGGAAACGTAAAGAAATCGGTGATGTCATGAAAGCTTGTGTCATAATGCACAATATGATAGTTGAAGAGGAGCGAGAAACTGGTCGGCAAAGCTGCACTTTTGAGGCAATGGGAGAAAGAGTCACAGTCTCTCGTACTCATGCGGAACAACTGAGCTCTTTTATTCAGATGACTCACCGGATTAGAAATGTCGATGAACATTCTCAGCTTAAACTTGATCTAATTGACCATGTGTGGCAAAAGTTTGGAGACGAGTGATGTCCTAGTTATAACTTTGTAATCCATTTCTTTTCATCTAGTTTTAATTTATGCAATGAGTGATGTAATCCATGTCTTTGTAATGCAGTGCTATCAATAAAATATTTTTGCATCAAATAGTTCTTACAACAACTAGCAGAAAGCATCAAATAGTTCTTACAACAACTAGCAAAAAGCAGTAAATAGTTCTTACAACTACAACATATAGCTCACACATCAAATAGCTCACATTACTCTAGGCGGCGAGCAATGATCTCATTCTGCTTAGCTTGGTAGAACTGCTTTTGCAAATCAGTCATACCACTAGTGTCCATGAGCATGACCCTCTCATCTAATTCAAACTGTCTCCGTGCATCCTCCCTCTCGTTTCGTGCATCCTCCTTCTTTTTGAGTGCAATCTCCTCTTTCGCAATTCAAATTGTTGTGCATAGCGAACATTTCTTGCCGCCTCTTTGATCTCATCCTTCTCTTGCTTTGCTGCCCACACATTTTCTAATGACAACTTGCAAGCACTATCATCAGCTTTACCTCTCCGCAATTTGTCCTTCTTCACACCATCAGGTCTTTTCTCATGTTCAAGAGCATCAGTGCGTATCGAGGTAGCATCAGTGCGTACCGAGGATGCATCAGCCGGATCATGGGTGGCTGTGCCCGGACTTGCATCAATGGTCTTCTTTTGTTTCTTAAGAGAAGTTTCAAGTTCTCTTGTCTGCCACCTTGGATACTTCGAAAACTCTACATAGCAATGCATCAATGTGAAAGGCTTTTTTTTTTAAGATCCATTTCCTTGAACATAATGTGTGCATCGTTTGTCTGCACATGCAAATGTATTGTTAAAATATGCACAACACATATAGAATATTGCACAACATATATAGAAGTAGAAGATAGATGCATACCTTTTCTGCTATAGTCCTTCCGCTTTCTTCCCTATTTATAATCTGCTGAAGGCAACCACAAAATTTAGAGGTCTCTTTGTTAATCAATGTGTAACGGCAATTGATTGCATTAGCATTACGCTCCGGCCATGATGATTCCTTGTGTGCGTTGTAGTACTCTGAAATTCTAGCCCAATAAGTATCTCGGTTTTGATCTGTCCCGACAATATCCAAACTTGTATTTGCCCATGCTGCTATCAGAACCTTGTCCTCATCACTAGACCAATTTTTTCCTTTGTTGGATTTTGCTTTCTCTGTTATTGCAGAACGTTGCTGCGTTGATGGTGTTGCTTGATGCTGAGTTGATGGGGTTGGTTGCTCTCCAATTGGACTTTCTGGTTGTTTTTGTGTGTAACCAAAACCCATGGTCTCCAAGAAGCCTTCATCACCATCCATCTGCAAACAATCAACGAATACACAGGAAACAACAAATATCAGTAAATAGAGCTCTTCTTCTACATATCAGGCCCTAGATCAGTGCCGAATCTGTAGCAAATCACTGCCAAAACAAAGCTATTTTCTGCCACTGATCACAAACCAGTATCAAATCAGTATATCTACAGCACTAAATCGCCATCCCCATCTCTCCTACCTCTGTTTTCTTCAACCAGGACAGCACCAAATCGCTTCCAAAGTGTACCACCGAACCATCCCAGCACCTAATCCTCACCTTCTTCTCCCCCAACCTACACCACCGGCCGCTCCCCCAACCAAATCGCTTCGGGTTCGGGCCGCGGCAGCCGGCGGCGCCCACGGAGGAGGATGCATATGATGCGCCAGCTGAAGAGCATCGCCTCCGGCGGCTCCCCCAACCTACACCACCACTGCATCCTCCATCAACCTACACCACCAAATCTACCCCGACCTCCCCTAGCTCGCCGGCTCTGGACAAGATCGCGAGGGGTTGCGCCGCGGTACCGGCAAGTCAGACCACCGCGCCGTCCTCGACTTCCGCGTTACCGTGCAGACCGTCGACCTCCGCCTTGATCCACTCTCTCCACGGCGTGCGCCGCCGCCGAATTCCAGGCCACCTAGCTCCCCTCTCTCCGGCGGACGCCGCTGCCGCCCCGGCCGCCTCGATCCCCTCTTACCACGTCGCGCGCCGCTCCCGCCCTGCAGGCCGCCTCGCTCACCACGACACGCGCAGCCACCGCTAGATCTGGCGGCAGGCGTGCGGCCGCTGCCCCTCTCGTCTCTCTCTTGCAGTGGTGCGAAAAAGGAAGAGGTCATACCTTGTTCGGCCGGAGAGGGGTGGCGGCGGGCGACGGCGACCTTGGGGACTCCGACGATGGGGCTCCGGACGGGGCGGGAGGAGAGCAGTTTCCTCTCTTTTCGTTGAGTCCACGAGCGTGGCGTGGGCGTGTTTACTTCCACGAGGAGTAGCGTCGTGGATGGACGTGTAAAACTTCCACGACGGTTTGCACGTTTCGCTGGAGAGGGATTTTGGGCCTCGAACATGTATAAATCGTTTACACGGCCCGATACACGAGCCACTAGAGATGCTCTTAGCTTCGCTCATATGTTTGGTGATTGGCTAAATGATGTGCCTAAAATACTGAATTGTTCACTCTTTTGCAATGACGGCAGGTTTGTGCTTGGCGATTTGGCTCAATAGGAATGAACTTATTGTCAGAAATATAATATATGCATTGCACAGCCTTTTCCCATTAGTTCGGACTTTTGGGATAATTGGCTAGTGCATCAATTTAATATGGTATCAGAGCCAGAGGTTTAGAGTTCAAATCCTGGCTAACGCAGTATTAAAAATAAATATCTGCGGACACCCTCAAATCCACGTCCTAGGCTCGTGAGAAAAGTCCACAGCCTGGACGTGAGGGGAGTGTCAGAAATATAATATATGCATTGCACAACCCTTTCCCATTAGTTCGGACTTTTGGGATAATTGGCTAGTGCATCAATTTAATACTTATGATTGTAAAATGCACAGTAAATACGTATATGTAGATGCTGATGAACCACAGCTGCAAAAAACAAAAAATCAAAAACGATTTGGCAAGGAGAGATCTGCGCATGCATATATAGCAGACGAGATCATGGCGATTAAACACTTCAAATAAGAACAACACGGCCCGGTCATCTTGTCCCCTGTGGCGACTCGCTCCTCCCCTTGAGAGTCAACTCCTCCTCCTAGATCCGGCGCCCGGCGTGCTCCTTCTTCTCCTCCGGCGTCGTTGACGGCCGGCGTGGAAGAGGATGCGTTGCCTGGGTTGTAGATACTAGGATTAGAGTAGGCTTTTTCGTGGCGGATGCTCTTCTGCTCTGCTTCTTCTTTCTCTTTCCTTCCTGTGCTCTGGCGACCTGCAACGACGCCGGAGACGGGCCTCTTCCTCTCTGCAGCTCGGATCCATGGTGGATCTGCTGCAGGGTTGAAGATGGTCCGAGGTTCTCTAATAAAATCGTCTGTCGTACCTGCAGCTTTGCAGATCTAAAGTGGGAGTGGTGCTATCTTCCTTCGACCGGGCGTGGAGGCGAGGGGAAGAAGATGGTCTGCTGCGCTACTTCTAGATCGTTGGAGCGGCTCTGGAGCTGGTGCATCCTCGCGTTCGAGTGCGGCGTGGGATGTCATCTGTGTTGCATCTCCAGCAGGCTTCCATGGCGGAAGCAGAGGCTGGAGGTGTTAGAGGACAGCTCCGTCATCAAGCGATGCTGCCTCCTCTGCGAGCGAAGGCTGCGGTGGCTGCATCTTCCTCTGGCCGGCCGTGGCGGCGGGGGGTGGAAGAGTAGCTGCTGCTCTTCTTCTGCTTCAACAAGGAGGCTTTCGCTGCATCCTCGAGCACCACACGCGGTGACCATGTTCGTCGCCTCGATCCTTGGCCAAAAGGGTGGCCGTGTTTCAACCTCCACTTCGGAGGTCTGCTCGATCTGCCGCCGGAGCTCGGCGTCTCGAAGCAGCCAAGTGGTTCGTCCCCGGCTGCGGCGAGGTTGCCGGCGTCGGATCGCTCACCGGATGGGAGACTCCGAGTGCCCCACTGTGCTCCGATCTCGGCGTTCGCACGCCTGGAGATCGCCGGTGACTGGAGGGGGAGAAGACCTAGGACCTAATTGCTTTCCTCTTTTTAGTTCTAGGGTCTTTTATGTAAAAGTGCAGGTCCTTTCTTCGAATTTTAGGTTTCCCTGGGCAATAGATGTAAAAGGTCTTTGTAACATTTGTACCAGCCCCCCTGAGTTATAAAAATGCAGCACTGGGGTCCTTGGACCCCAAACCTTGTAAAAAAAAAACTTCAACTAACACTAAAGAGAAGTAGAGGACTCTGCTTCCGTGCCTACCATGAGCTAGCCTGCTTCAGCTGAGGTCCCGTCTCTTCATGTGACCTGCGGTCATTGCCTTCCAGAGTCACATGCGACCTCTACAGCTACTGGCTTCGTTCCAGAGAAGAGAGTGACCAATAACTCAGCGGCACAAGTCAGGCTGTAAGTGGGGAAGCTCACGGCTACCCACCAGCCGCTCCACATCTGCCATTTAAAGTAATGGGCCTGCCACTTCTATCCATTTAATTAGGTAAATACTAAACGGCGTCCACTCTCCCCACTTAAATCAGCCAGGTTCACTTGCGCAGCTCGGTCAGCTCGCTCGCTCGCGGCGATCAAACAAAAATAGACTAGCTAGCTTGCTGTGCATTATCCAAGTTTTTTCAGAAATAGACTTCATAGCAAACAAAACTTATTAATGTTGTACGAACTGAATTCATCCAACAACATGACAAACATTTAACTCAGGTTCCTTGTTAAAATGCTCATCTGCAGAAGCAAACATTTAACTCAGGTTCCTTGTTACAATAAACACAGCAGCAACAGCGCTACTGGCCAGCACGTCGTCTTCTCCGCCACCGACGAGCACGTCGTCTTCTCCGCCGACGCCTCACCTGCACCTGACAACCAAGCAACAGTTTAAGGCAAGGATCGAGCAAAGTTTTGAAGATTCAGACAATAGAACAAGACATAATTCTGAACAAGATTTTTCACATACACAGGAATAACAGGAGGATCCAATTCAATGCAAACAACATTGCACATATTTTTCCTTCATAAACAATATAGAACAGAAATAAATGTTACACCTTCACTTATATTTGTTGAGTATTCATTTTCGCACTGTTTAGCTTCTAGCTCTTGGTTTTCATGTATCTCTTATTCAGAGCTATTAGTTATTTTTATAGAAAGTACTCTCTTACTTCACTTATATTTGTTTTGAGAGTTGCTTGGTTGATGAGTTGGTTCAGAAAATGTTGCATGTGGTAGTGGTATAATGAAAAACTTGCATAATCTTGTAGATCATTGAACTTTGATAATCTGATTCTTTGCAAACGTTTTGAGGTATTTAGATGGTAAAGCTTGCTGGTTAATTAAGTTAAAATCATTAGTGGATTGTTGTCTTTAGGCTTGTACCGTACTACAAACTCTAAAATTGTTGAAGGTGTAGTTGGACTTGATAGCTTTCCATGTCTGAAAGTTCATTGTAATAACTAAGTTGTGCTGAAGGTCGAGGGATCTAACGGGGTACTTGTACCGCCGTGAACGGCCCTTTTTGGAGTGAATTTTAATCATGCTCTTAATGTTGAACCTGCTAGTTGTTTGCAATAAACTTGTGAGTTCTTTTTGACTAATGTTAAGCTACGGTTTTTGGCACTTCCACCATCCAAATTTGCTAGCCTCTTCGGTGCTGTGCATTGCCTTCTGCTCACATTGAGAGTTGTGCATACTTCGCCGGTACATCCAACCCCGTGGGAGAACTTCCTCTTGTTCTCCTACACATAAGCCTATACATCTTCCTCAAAACAACCACCATACCTACCTACCACAGCATTTCCATAGCTGTTCCAAGATATATTGCCATGCAACTTCCATTTACATTACATGACTTGTTGTCATTCATCACTTATATATTGCTTTGCATGATTCTATACAGCTGATGTGTGGTTTACCCATGTTACGCTAGATCATTGCATATCCTGCTACACTGGTAGAGGCATACAGTTTCATACATCATGTCTTGTTCGTTATGAGTTATATGTACCAAAAAAGTGTGTTGTCATATTAGAATGTTGCCCCTGAAAGTGAAAAGTGCTATGTGGCCATCGAAAAGAGAAACAGAAAAAGAAAAAAAATAGAAAAAAAGAAAAAAGAAAAAAAAGAATAAAGAAAAAGGGGGCAACATTACTATCCTTTATCCACACTTGTGCTCATGTTTCAGCACCTGCAGTATTCATAGTCATCATTTGTGCTCGTGTTTAGCACCTATACTCCATGTGAGAGAGTTTTCATGTTCTACTAGTATAACTATGTGGGGAATTTACACTATAGAACTTGGGTTGTATATTCCAATGATGAGCTTCCTCAAAAGTGCTCTAGGTCTTCATGAGCAACCAAGTTGGATGCACCCCCACTAGTTCCATTGGAGAGCTTTCATACACATATAGCTCTATGTGCATCCGTTGCATGGCAATCACTACTCCTTACATAGCTTCGATTATAAGACTTCCTCTTGTCTAATGATCACTTATAGCTTTGTGAGACTTTCTTCCATTGGCCTTCCAAACCCCCATTAATGTTCTCTTTGCCATAACATCCTGGTGCCAATACCAAATGCTTGCGCTCACCGGTTGAGTAGACTTCGAAACAGTTGATTCATGACGTTCATGTTTATGTTTACTTGGCTGAATCCTTCTGTGTTATGAAAATTTGCTTGATGCTTGGATTGAAGGATAGAACTTCTACGCTGGATACTTAAACCATCTTTAATGAACCTTGTACGGTTTCATGTCTTTAAAGCGATAATTCATGAAAACTTTTAGCTTGTTTGACTCTTGCATTATTATCTCTTATATCAACTATAGACATTTGCTTTGAATGATTTGATCTCAGCTCACATGCCTTACATTATTATTGAATCAAGATTATGTTGGTAGCATGTCACTTCAGAAATTATTTTCTTTTTATCGTTTACCTACTCGAGGACGAGTAGGAACTAAGCTTGGGGATGCTTGATACGTCTCCAACGTATCTATAATTTCTGATGTTTCATGCTTGTTTTATGTATCATTGTCACATGTTTTATATGCATTATATATCATTATTATACATTTTCTGGGACTAACCTATTAACAAGATGCCACAGTGCCAGTTCCTGTTTTCTGCTGTTTTTGGTTCCAGAAAAGCTGTTCGGGCAATATTCTCGGAATTCGACGAAACAAAAGCCAAACCTCCTATTTTTCCGAGGGACACACGGAGCCAGAAGGGCAAGCCAGGGGGAGGCCCACGGCCTCCAAACCACATGCTCGCGCGGCTAGGCCCACAGGCGCGCCGGGAGGTGAGGAGGGAGCCCAGGACCTCCACCGACGTTGCCCCTTCGCCTATTTAGTCACCCCGACGCGAAAACCCTAGATATATATCTAATACTCCAGAAAGACTTCCGCAGCGCCGTCGCCATCGCGAGACCTCGTTTCGGGGGTCAGAAGTTCCTGTTCTGGCACCCTGCCGGGACGGGGATTGACCCCCGGAGCCATCTCCATCGACTCCACCGCCTCCACTTCGACTCCATGATGGTTTGTGAGTAGTTCCCCCATGGACTACGGGTTCTTGGCTGTAGCTAGTTGGTACTCTCTCTCCCATGTACTTCAATACAATGATCTCATGAGCTGCCTTACATGATTGAGATCCATATGATGTAATTGGTGTTGTGTTTGTTGGGATCTGATGAATTGTTACATTATGATCAGATTGTTCATCATATTATCATACTATTGTTTATTTAAGATCTTGCATGCTCTCCGGTACTTGTGGTTACCCTGATCAAGTAGTTGCTTGTATCTCCAAGAGGGAGTATTTATGCTAGATAGTTGGGTTCAGCCTCTATTTAACCTGGGATAGTGACAGCAAGTTCTAAGGTTGTAGATGTGTTGTTGCCACTAGGGGTAAAACAGCAATGCTTTGTCTAAGGATGAATGTGTTGTTTACATTATGCACAATACTTAATGCAATAATCTGTTGTTTGCAACTTAATACTGGAAGGGGTGCGGATGCTAACCGGAAGGTGGATTATTTAGGCACAGATGCATGCTGGATAGCGGTCTGTGTACCTTGTCGTAATGCCCAATTAAATACTACAGTAAACTTTATCTTATCATAAGCATGCATTGTCATGCCCTCACAATTATCAATTGCCCAACTGTAATTTGTTCACCCAACACCTGTTATTTGTTTGGAGAGTTACCACTAGTGTAGATAGCTGGGAACCCCGGTCCATTTGTCATCATCATTGCTCTCTGGTCCTATATGTCATTAGAAGTAGTATCAACTATTTTCTGGTGCCATTGCCTCCGTGTTACTGCTGCTGTGTTACTGTTACTATTGCTCTCATATTACTGCTGCTTTCACATCACCCCTGTTACTAGTGCTTTTCCAGGTGCAGCTGAATTGACAACTCAGTTGTTAAGGCTTATAAGTATTCTTTGTCTCCCCTTGTGTCGAATCAATAAATTTGGATTTTACTTCCCTCGAAGACTGTTGCGATCCCCTATACTTGTGGGTTATCAAGCTACCACCTGCATCTGAAAGTGGCCTTTTGCTCCCTGCAGTTGGATGCATTTCTTCTTGTACTGTAGTTTTCTACAACAGACACACACCAAAAGGGCATTAGTATTTCTGCGAATGCATATGATGGCGTGATGGCAGAAAGCATATGATGTAGCAATATCTTCTTGTATACCTTTTTCGAGCTCTTCTTGGATGATGGCGGCATCCTGGGGACCTCGCTACTGTCTCGCTGCTCCACACGTGCCTCGCCGGTCTCCTGCTACTCCCCACATAATATCAGACAAAGTAAGACAATATCTAACTGAACATAGCACAAGATGCTTAAATACTGCTAGTATGGGAATAGAAACAGAAACCTATTTAAGTCTACAGAAGTATATAGGACTATATTAGATGCTACACAAGAGCGAGGTATTGCCAATTGTGCTTCAAAGAATGCTAATGAGCGAGTATAGCAATATCTGTGTCATTTCTGCATAGAATGGAAGACACTACTTCCTTGTCTGATGCATAGATTAATGGAGTGTTGATCTACCGTGACAAGGGCATACTATAGATGGATCATTACTAGTAAAACATCAAGCAGAACGAGATACAGGCGAAAACAATTTGGTCTGCATGCTGATTTCTATGTGACACACAAATCTGAAGCCCCGGATGAGCACACGGCTGGCTTCATCCGGATGAGCACACGGAAATACGAAAATAATTTGGTGATTTTTGCAAGAGGGGAAGAGGGACAAGACTCTGTACCTTCATCCGGATGAGCACACGGCTGGCTTCTTGCTCCCCCCCCCCCCCAGGGACATCGCCGGCCAATTGCGGCTCCCCACGGACCTTGCTAGATGTGGGCGTGTCCCCATGGATCTCGCCGGAGGGGATAGAGACGGTTGATAATCCCCAAGAGCAAGGAATCACTGTAGCACTATTCGATAAGTATTGAGTGTCGAACCCACGAGGAGCTGAAGGTAAACTATCTATTCTCTAAAGCCCTATAACCCTCTTATATGGCCGTTTATGCAAAGCAATAAAATGAAAAGAACTAATTAATGAAAGCAAGTGATGTGAATGGGTTTATCTAGTAACAAGTTTCTCATGCAAGTTTCAGACACAGGTTTCTTAGAGCAAGTTTCTCTCAGCAGTTTTCTCAAGCAAGTTTCTCAAGCAGCAAGTATCAAATATCTCAAGTAGCAAATATCTCAAGGGAGCAAATGTTCTAGCAATTGTTATTTCATTCGTGTGGTTGTCACAATTAGTGAAGCACATGTTTCAGTCTTAGTTGTTTCTTTTAGGTGGGAGCCATAAATAGGTGTAGCCAAGTAAATGAGCAAAATACACAACTCTTATGATGGATCTCATGGCCAAATAAATGTGCAGCACAAGAATTATTAAGACATAATTGTCCCACCATAGCCTTAAGTTCTAGGTCCCCCAAATATCTCCCCATAAAGTAACTTCAAGTCTCAGACACCGGTTTCTCTCTACTCCGACATGTCCTACTCAATCCATTACACTACGGTGATCACCTTACATGCATTCCCCAACATATGCGTGCACTCATACATTGTACATCAAGACAATCATAAAAGATAACAACACTTGTATGCAACCAATCAACGAACTATTTCACAATTGCCATGAACAAATCACTTCTCAAACATAGATGGAGAGACACAATAGATCAAGGGAAAAGTATATTGCATCATACATCATGTTTGCCAAGAGTTTACAGTGGGGAGATGGAGATGATCTTGCTGTAGATGTTGATGATGAACACGCCGGAGGGGGGTGGAGCCCTCCGGAGGTGATTCCGGCGGCGTTTCCCCCTCCGATCTTCTCCGGCGGCAGCCTTCTGACTCTTGTTTCGTGGTTTTCTGTTTCTCCGCCGCCTCTTCGCGAAACTCGGGGGACTTTTTTATAGGCGTTTTTAGGTCAAAACTAGTCGGTGGAGGAAAGATCGACGGCAACGGAGCCACGAGGGCCAAAGAGTGGGCCCCACGCGGCCAGGTACTGTGGCCGCGTGGGCCACCCCCTTTTGGTCCTCGGACCTCCGTTTGTTTGCTTCCTTCGCCCAAGTCTTCTTCCTTCCAAATATTGACGCCCGTAAATTTCCAGGTGATTTCGACGTTTGGGTCCCTGAAACATTAAAAAAGAAAAGGGTTTTCTGCCTGTGCAGGGTTAATTCCATAAAAATAGGAAATAAAGATATTCCCAAAATCATGATAAAACATTGATATAACCCTTATATGATGCAAATATGATTGGAATATAAGCAATTAAAGTGCAAAGTTCATGTATGCATTTTACATGCATCAACATCCCCAAGCTTAATCCATGCTCGTCCTCGAGTATGAAGATGATAAAACTAACATGGACTTTGCAATTTAATACTTAACAATGATATCAAAGATGATTACAATTGCTACATATAGTCAAATGATTCATTCTTCAAAGGAGTAGCAATATGCAAATAGTTTATGAAGTGATATCAAGTATTCAAGACAAGGATGTTCATTGATAGTTCACAAAGTGTAACATAGTAGCAAGTAATATGGACACATTTTGCATACACATGGTCATAGAGTGAGATGAAAATCTGAATATGATGGTGACACTTTGGAAAGATGTAATGTGAGTAGAGGTAAAGCATGCATAAGTTTCATCAACTCCAAACTCTCTACTTAAGTTAATGATTGCAATGTGGTAATATTGGTGTCAAGCTCTCATTCCCCTATCATAGCATCTTGAATGATTAAGTTTAATGTGAAAGCAAATATGAGTAGTGTGCTTGACAAAGTAAAGGTTGGATGTCTCATGCCCCTTGAATACAAGTACCTACACCATGATTACTCAACTTAGGAAACAAAGCAAGTTCAAGTTATATATCATTGTAAGTAATAATAGTATCATCAAGAGCGTCAACTGGGGTACCTCTTGTCCCAGGATATGGAACAAGCCCATATCAAAATGACAAGACAAACAAACAAGATGAAAAACCTCAACACCCTTTTTATTTACCATTGGAATAGCTTTTTATTGTAAGGTGTGTCATAGATAATTCACCATAGCATGTAAGTAAATTTCCACCATGAATAATGCATGGCTTAGATTAGCGGCCCAGGCGTCTCTCTAACCATTTATACAAACTCATTTAAACTTCTTCATTTCCACCTCATTTCACCATGATAGGCATCCATAAACAAAAGTACATGATATCAACTAAATGAGATGAAGGAGCATGTTGAAAGCTTTGCATGTGACAGCACATATGGGCTAACTCCCAACCTCGAACATTTATCAAGCCACTAGCATCATAATCTTAATCACAATGGGTCATGTTTTATTTATTGCAATGATAGTAAAATGTGCATCAAGTTCGTGAGAGCTATATAACCAACTTTTCCCATGGCAATCAATAACATAATCATTTTCATTCAGAGGTATAGATAACACAAATATCATGATGAACATACTCGGAATAGCATATAGCTAGTAGGTAGATATGGTGGACTCACTGGAATAACTTTGGTTGAAGGTGTTGGAAACAAGTTTTTGCTTGTTGGAGTTTTTGGGCTAGCAAAAGGGAGAAAGTTGACCATCTAGATGCATGCATGAGTGTCCATAGAACTAACTAATCCATGTTAAACAAGTAAATAACAATCAGCACCAAAACATGAATAAGTGATAGCTCTTCAAAAAGATTTGCAAACTATTACTCATAAACAAGCTCATGAATCATGCAACTATATGTATCATTAAAAATCAACTCAAACATCCCTTTTCCCAATCTTATAAAAGCATCCAACATATTTCAACCCATATTTCCAGTAGCTCTCTCATATAAATTGATAGTGGTGGTCTCTCAAGACTCAAACAAAAAACAAAAACGACGCTCCAAGTTTATGCGATAAAGTGTTTCGATCGAAAAACAGAAGTTGGACGTGTGCAAACCGAGAGTGTGTAGGTCCAGCGGGGTTGTCTTCACATCCCCAAGCTTATGGTCTTCACCATCCTTGGATAGCTCTTGGTGCATCTCCTCCAATCCCTGTGAAAAAACTTCAAAACACCGTTTCTCCCATCTCTTTTCTGTGGGGTGCATTAATAGTGATAAACAAATAGGTTTCTTGCTGCATATAATCCTTGAACAAAAATTCATATGAGATGTCCAGAAGTGTATAATGTTGTATGCCTACTCATAAACTCAATTGGATCAAAAAGATTCAACTTAAAAGCTCAAAGCATGCATCAAACAAAATGGGACAGAATCTGTCCAGAAAAACAGCAGCAGCAAAACGTATTTTTCTACCCTACCAAACTTTCTCGAAAAATTCCGAAAAATTCATGCATACAGAGGATGAAAAGTTGCAACTACAGTTCAAATATGAGCTCATTCGGAGTTACAGAATAAGAATTAAAAATCATACCGTGCACAGATTCGTGCAGGAATAAAATCTCCGAACTCAAATAGCAACTTTTCAAGACCAACATGGGTAAAACTTGGCACTTTATTAAAAACTCCTGAACTAAACTAGACACAAGATCTCTTGTTACAGCAAGAGGACACAAAGAAAAATCACACACAAAAATAACCGGGTTGCCTCCCGCAAAGCGCTTTCTTTATAGCCATATAGCTAGGCTTACTTACTTGGTATCAAGATGGTTGAAGTGAGGTGGCTTGGCATCCCCAAGCTTAAATTCTTGTACTTATTTGATATATGTAGGGTGAGCCTAGGGGTACATCCCCAAGCTTGAGTTTTTGTCCCTCTTGATCTTGTTCATCACCCTCAATTCTTCCACCTTAAAATTCTCTTTACACAACACTCGTCACAAACTTGATTAGAGGGGTTAGTGCCTTCATAAATTAAATCCACATAGGCACAGCAAAGACATATCATGAATTGATTTTAAACATTAGCTACTGTTACTATGGTTATGTAATGCTCCTTGATCAAAAGAACCGCACAAAACACAAGTAATGAGAGTAATGCAGAATAAAGACAGGATATGTCAAAAACTGGACAGCGAATTACTATTATCACTCTTTTTATTTGGTTTTAGCTTTGGGAAAAGTTTAAATGATAGAGATTTTGCAATGGTTCCATTGGCATGAACAACACATGTTCAAGGTCGACCCCAACTTCTCCATTACTCATCCTTCTCATTTACTTTCCCAAATTTATATAATGAAAATCTAAACTAATTGTAGAAATCAGTAGGTAAAGTTATTTTGCAGGTTGTAAGATATAAAGGTGTGCCAAACCGAATAGGAAGTTAAAGCATAAGAACACACCACAGAATATCAAACCATCAACTTTTAAGTCTAACTCTTTTCCTATGCATTGGCATTTTATATATGAATAAATAGCAGCAATTTTGTGATAACCAATGCATGTAGTGATCAGTAGCTTGCATTTTAAATAACATAGAAACATAAAGAGGATTCTTATCTCTTCCTCTCTCATAATAGTTGCAAGCATTAAAGTTAAACATACCCACATAGTTTTGAATAGAATCACCACATAAAGACTTATCATCTAATGAGCATAATGGATCATCAAACTCAATTAAATCACTTTCATCCTCAACGGCTTCCCCAAGCTTAAACTTTTCCAGAGCATTAGCAATAAAGGTGTTCAAAGAGTTAGTACCACAAACATGAGTGTTATGCAAATAAAATTTAATTTTCTCCTCAAACACTTCATGTCCTAACTCAAGATAGATATTATACAACTCTAAATTTTTTTGGTTCTTTTCCATTTTCTAATTTTTTTGTGTTTTAGATTTATATGTTAGTATGCAATGCAAACAAGAATAAAAGTTTAGCACAACGCTCCCCGGCAACGGCGCCAGAAAAGTACTTGATAATCCCCAAGAGCAAGGAATCACTGTAGCACAATTCGATAAGTATTGAGTGTCGAACCCACGAGGAGCTGAAGGTAAACTATCTATTCTCTAAAGCCCTATAACCCTCTTATATGGCCTTTTATGCAAAGCAATAAATATGAAAAAACTAACTAATGAAGCAAGTGATGTGGAATGGGTTTATCTAGTAACAAGTTTCTCAAGCAAGTTTCAGACACAGGTTTCTTAGAGCAAGTTTCTCTCAGCAGTTTTCTCAAGCAAGTTTCTCAAGCAGCAAGTATCAAATATCTCAAGTAGCAAATATCTCAAGGGAGCAAATGTTCTAGCAATTGTTATTTCATTCGCGTGGTTGTCACAATTAGTGAAGCACATGTTTCAGTCTTAGTTGTTTCTTTTAGGTGGGAGCCATAAATAGGTGTAGCCAAGTAAATGAGCAATAACACAACTCTTATGATGGATCTCATGGCCAAATAAATGTGCAGCACAAGAATTATTAAGACATAATTGTCCCACCATAGCCTTAAGTTCTAGGGTCCCCCATATATATCCCCCATAAAGTAACTTCAAGTCTCAGACACCGGTTTCTCTCTACTCCGACATGTCCTACTCAATCCATTACGCTACGGTGATCACCTTACATGCATTCCCCAACATATGCGTGCACTCATATATTGTACATAAAGACAATCATAAAAGATAACAACACTTGTATGCAACCAATCAACGAACTATTTCACAAGTGCCATGAACAAATCACTTCTCAAACACAGATGGGAGACACAATAGATCAAGGGAATAGTATATTGCATCACACATCATGTTTGCCAAGAGTTTACAGTGGGGAGATGGAGATGATCTTGCTGTAGATGTTGATGATGAACACGCCGGAGGGGGGTGGAGCCCTCCGGAGGTGATTCCGGCGGCGTTTCCCCCCTCCGATCTTCTCCGGCGGCAGCCTTCTGACTCTCTGTTTCGTGGTTTTCTGTTTCTCCGCCGCCTCTTCGCGAAACTCGGGGACTTTTTTATAGCGTTTTTAGGTCAAAACTAGTCGGTGGAGAAAGATCGACGGCAACGGAGCCACGAGGGCCAAAGAGTGGGCCCCACGTGGCCAGGTACTGTGGCCGCGTGGGCCACCCCCTTTTGGTCCTCGGACCTCCGTTTGTTTGCTTCCTTCGCCCACAAGTCTTCTTCCTTCCAAATATTGACGCCCGTAAATTTGCAGGTCATTTAGACGACGTTTGGATCCCTGAAACTTAAAAGGAAAGAAATAGGGTTTTCTGCCTGTGCAGGGTTAATTCCATAAAAATAGGAAATCATTAAGATATTTCCAAAATCATGATAAAACATTGATATAACCCTTATATGATGCAAATATGATTGGAATATGAGTGATAAAGTGCAAAGTTCATGTATGCATTTTACATGCATCAACGGTCAGAGAAGAAGGACGGAGGCGAGGAGCGGGTGGACGGAGCGGAGACGGGGGAGTCGTTCCTCCGGGTATGGCTACCGCCGCCATCACCAGGAGTAGGTCGCGGCTCGGCGGCGGTATCTGGCAGGCCGCTAATGCCCGTGATGTTTTTTTCCGATGCCGTGGCTATCCACTAACGAAATAAAGTGGGGCGGGCTTCGCGGCGCCGTGGGCTGCCGCTTCCACTTACAGGCCTAGGCACAAGCAAGCATTGCTGCTGCTCCTGGTGCTCCCGACAAGTAGCTTGTTGGGTGTGTTCAGATTCTGTATTTGGCTGTCGTGCAGCAAGGACATCACGTGGCTTGTAAGCACATCAACAGCCTTGTAAAAGGCTGCTACTTTTGCATCGCACCCGTACACACACCCGTCGTGGATCGTCTTACGTACTCGAACGATATGCATGTCGCGGCGTCGCTCGATCCGGCGGCATATTTTGGACCGATGCATCTGCAGCTTCTTCGAGCCGTACTGTATGAATCAAACGGGCTCCAATCGGTGATCCAGTTCCATTGAGCCTTGTTGGCCGATCTAACACGGGCCATGCCATTTACATCGAGCCCAAAACATCTTATAATAGTGGGCCCTCTCTGAGCTGGGCTTGCAGTCTTTTACATAATGCGAAAAAGAAAAGGTATAGCTACAACTATAAAAAGAGTTCCCTTTAGAAAGGGAACTTTAGGAGCAACGCCAGCAAGCCACGTGGTGTACTGTAGGAGGTGACAAAATCCAATTTTTGTACGTGCACATGTGTCCCTACGAGAAAGAAAAGTCTCCATGCGGTGTAAGCAAAGTTCGGCACGGCACGTCGTTGTCCACCGTCCGCAGGCGCGCGAGCATGGCCTGGACGAGCTAGCCAGTGATGGATCGTACATGCATGGTTGAGCTAGCTTTGCTCCAGTGATCGATCGAAACGGCGCTGCCATTTTTCTCCGTTGTGTAAACTACGTACACATTACACATAATTAATACTACAGAATACACACAGCCGGTGTACAGACTGCACAGATCTGGAAGTTCAACTATAAAAAAGAAGTTATACAAAGTACACATATTTGAAAGTACAAAACATGATGGTATACAAAGTTGTACAACTAAAGTGACACCTGTTGTACAACTAACAAGTTGTACAACTACACAGACACACGTTGTACAACTACGTAATATATGTTGTACAATTAGATAGACACAGGTTGCACAGACACATGTTGTATAACTACATAGACACATGTTGTACAACTAGACAGACACATGTTGTACAACTACGCAGACACAGTTGTACAGACACATGTTGTACAACTACACAGACACATGTTGTACAACTATGCATAACCGGTAGTACAAAAATAAAGTTCGTCGAAACCTATCAACATGGGATCTAGTTTTAAAGATCTGGACGCGAGGAGCTCAAAAATGAAAACGGTTCGTAATTCGGATAAACGGTTCTCAAGATATTTCATTTCAAAAATTCGATTTAGAAAAATAAAAGGGAAAAAGCTGCCCTCCCACCTCACTATCCCTTCTCTCTCATCATACAAAAGAACACAAAATAAAAAGTACGAACTACACAGAAATGGTTGTACAAAGTAACAAAAACAAGTTGTACAAACTATACATAACCGGGAGTACAAAAAAAAAGTTCGTTAAAACCTATCAACATGTGATCTAGTTTTGAACATCTCGACGCGAGGAGGTCAAAAATGTAAACTGTTCATAATTTGGATAAACGGTTCTCGAGATATTTCGTTTTAAAGTTTCGGTTTTGAAAATAAAAGGGAAAAAGCTGCCCTCCCACCTCCCGTGTCCCTTTCTCTTTCCTGCTCCCCACTTTCAATATGGTTGTGACACTTGGCGAACATGCATGCAACTGTTTGTATCACACGAAAGAGAAGACGACACTTGTCACCACGAGATTGTCCGCTGGATTCCCTTCGCAAAGAGAACCTTTTCTAGTGATTTCGTTTATACATACATCATCAGCATGGGATGATGGGCTGTTGTTCTTTCTTGACAGCCCATGAGGTCTCTATTTTTAACTGGGCTTGCAGGCGCAGTGGCTCTTGCTTGGAGCTCGTCGTCCAAGAGCTGGTAGCGCCACGACCCACGCAGGAGATGCATGCATCCATGCCAGGGTTTTCCATAAATAAAATGCAAGAGCTGATGGTCTCGAAACACACAATTGCAATATCATTTCTACAAGTTGCAGTTGATAGTTACTTCATCAGGCCAGTGGAGAGACAGACTTGGCCACATATCGACACATCAATAATTCATGGACAGGTCATCTACCAAAAACAAAGAGTTAATCAAAACTGAAAGCATACATGTTTGGATGCATCTTCGTACGTTAGAGTCTCCTTTAATTTCATTAAATTTTCCATCTCTGTAATCTCACTTCTTCTGTACACAAGGTCACCGTCTCGTCCATTCGTCAATTAAAGAAACGTCATTGTAGGTGAATAGACATTAATTTGGTTTGGGTTTTTCTGCACGAGTTGCTGTTGGGTAGCTGGCCCACGAAGACCTTGACTCTTCTGTTTCCCAGTAGTAGGGTTGCAAGCGGGGCGGGCTGGCGGACAACGTGACAGTACAAACTTAGTACAAACGTAGTACAACGTGACACATCACACATGCATAGCGATCGATAGATTTTGTGCTAGCTGAGACGTTTTGCGGGCCGAAGCGGGCCAGTAGTGACTAATGACATATATACGTACCCTGCTCCAACTGCATGACGTGCTCTCATCCTCTCCATGGAAGCACACTTGGTGGATAGGCATATGAGGAAGCAGGATCAAGGGGAGAGAGAGAGATGCCAGCGCGACGATGTGGAAGGAAGGAGGCATTCTGGCCACTGCTGCTAGCCAAGGTCTGGACAAAAAAATTGTAATTGAAATGCTGTTTTCTGACTCATGGCCTAGATTGACTCGCTCGTTCATAAAAAAACAAAGATGTGATTTAATCACCAAGAAACGTCAGGCGGTAGTCGAACATTCTGTCGCATTATTCCAAAACGTTGTGACAACTTCCTTGGAAGACTGGGCCTCGCAAGTCTAGTGCAGGTTGTCGTGGAAATATTTCTGGCAGCTTCTCAGAAGCATGGTTGAAAGTTATGTGAGAACGCGACATTTCAGCGTGAGTTCTTTGAATTTACCAGGGCTCTTGTATATATGGTGCAGATATGCTCTGTGAGAACGCGAGATTTCACACAGAGAGAGAGAGAGTTGCCAATGCGACGATGTGGAGTGAAGGATGTATTCTGGCCACTGCTGCGACGGGTCAAGGTCTCAACCACTCGCCATCGATACATTGATGACGAGCTAGCTGTTTGACTAGTACACCCGATTCTCGAATAAAGTAAGCTTTAGACTACGAAGAATAAATACGATTTTTTGAAATAGTTAATACTAATCCATAGGTACCCGCTCGAAAGCTTGCAGATCGAGCAGCTGCATCTTTCAACTTCCCAAGGGACCGAAGCAAGTCGAGGCCCAGTCCACCAAGGGAGGTCGACGTCTCGATCAAGTTACAATTTTTTAATGTACGAGCTGAGAACTCTAAGCGTGTTCCCTTGTGGGACTGTTGACGCAAACGTGTACACCAATATACACAGTGCACACCCTTCGTGCGCCGGGAAAAGGACACCGGCCGGCACCACAGCAAACGAGCTAAGAAGCGTCCGTAAAACTAAACCCATCGGGGCCGTCAAATATTGCTCACTTTATAACCAAACCCCGACGGTTTTAAAGTTAAATACGTCGGTGGTTCGGCTATACCGACTGTTATAACTAAAACCATCGGTTTTCAACCCATGACCGACGGATATGGTTTAATCCGTCGGTGCTCCACCGTTGGCCGACGGCTTTACGCTGGGGAGGGCTGAGGTGGCAGCCGCGCTGTCTCTCGAACTACTGCGCCGCCCCCATTGTTCCACCCTAGTTCGAACGCAAATCCACTCAATCTCAGCTCGCCCACACTCTCGCACCCACGACAACGCGCTGCCGCCTCCTCAGTCCGCTGCCGGCGCCACCACCCTGATAAGAACACGGCGAGGGTGTTCTGAATTTTGTCCCAATCTTTCACGGTACCAAACACAAAGCAACTAGCAGCAGCAATAGATGTGTATATTCTTATAAAAGTTAACACAACAGCAGCCGATCAAACAGCAAAGTATATTCTGAATATTCAATGACCAAATAGCAACAATAATATTGATAGTTCACCACGATAGCACTAAAACAGTTCTGAAGATAAATAGAACACAGCAGTAGCAACGATAACTTGAATCGGCTTACAAAAACGTGAGGTAGATGCAAACCAGAACTAGATAGAACTTCTTCAACCCATGCCCTAAATGGAACACGATCCGAAGAGGGGATTCAAGAGAGAATCAAGATGCAAACCCAGGAGAGGCTCCTGATCTCGCACTTCAGCAGCCGATCGGGCACCGGCGGCGGCAATCTTTACTCGGTAGTAGAGGACAACGCCCCTAGGGTTCCATGGACAACGGCGGAGCCAGGAAATACACATAAGGGGGGCCGAACATTGGACAGAACTCTAAATTGCAAAAAATTGAGTGAAATATATAATTTTTTAGACAAAACATGTACGATTATACCCAATATTAAGACTGCTACACAAGAGTTAGCATGGAGGCAAAATATATGATTAAATTTTTTTGCCGGCAAAATATATGATTGGATTTTTTTGCCAGTAAAAATGAGTGGAATTCATAAATAATTTAGAGAATCCATTGTAATCTCTTTCTTGGTGTATAACAAGCCATCACTTAGAAACTCGTCTTCTAGATCAGAAGTGAAATATATTTCATCATGCTCCAAGAACAGAGGTGATTAAGGGCTTGCCCGGCTGGGTTTAGGTTCTTCCCGGTTAAAATATTGATGAACAAAGGGAGGGGAGAGAAACTACAACAAGAAAAGCACATGCAGGTCTGCAGCATGCATACTCTTGGCGCTGAAAGAACGGGAGGAATAGTCAAAAAGCTACTCAATACGATCTTCTGTGAACAGCATACGTGTATTTTCATTTTTTTGTGAGATGAACATAGACTAGAACACACAGCTGAGTGCACAACTAATCGCGGGTCATATACAAAATTCTGCATGTTAGGGGGGGCCGGGGCCCCTGCTGGTCCCCCCCTGGCTCCGCCGTTGTCCATGGAGGAGAAACACGACCAAAACACAATGAAAGACGACCTAAACCTTACAAAGGCGCTGACCCTAGGCTATAAGGCACGCAGGCCAGCCCAAACACAAGTCCGACTCGACCACAGCTCAAAACTGACTCTGACTCAACATAACTTGACATTGTTTCGACGACCGTGTCCTCTACTCTGATCTCCTGACAATGGTACCATATCCGTTGGAAAGGTTTTGGAATTATCTTTCCAACCAGTATTTACACACCCAAATCCGACTCCGTATGTGGAAGTTATGATACTTTTCCTCCGAGACTTTCTGGCTGAATCAGACCGAATCCGAACCGAATCGGAATTTCCATGTCTTGAGATTTCGTGATTGGGAGGACTTGAGGCCTTGTAGAACTTGAAAGGAAGGTATCCCACAGCCTTGGAAAGACATGGGAAACAATGACATGATCCTTTGGTTCCTTCACTTTGACAAGCATCGATCCAATCAGAACACATGACCCGTCATCTATCTTCTTTTCATTGTTGCACAGATTAGCCCCAGTAAATACTCGCTTCTTCGACAATGCAGCATCAACAAAAATATGTTTCATTGGCATAGCATCGTGCAGAATATTGTTTCCATTCTTCTCATTCAAACTGACAACGATGGATCCAAGTTTAAAACTTGAATCATTTGTAACCTTGGACACTGTTTCGAAATCACCAGCATGAATTTTCAGACTTGAAACAGGCTCATCACACCCCTCTCTGCCGCCTTCCGGGCCCGCGCGCTCCCTCGGCTTCCATCTCTGTGAAATTTCACAAAATTAACCCTTTTATATCAAACTTAAGCAAAAAATAACCCTTTTCCAAAACTATTTCGAAATCTGACCCTTTTTCATAGCGCCCTACCACGGGTCGCTACACTCTACGTTATAGCGCCCCGCAACGGGTCGCTATGGTGCTGCCAGCGTGGCACGGCGGGCCCAGAGGACCAAAGGATAGCGACCTGTACCGGGGCGCTATGCTACATACCATAGCGACCTACCGTGGGTCTTTATGCTTTTTGTATTTTTTAAAAGCATGCGAGCACCGTAGTATCGAAATTTGGTAAAGTGAAGGGATACCGTTGTGAGCCGGAATGTTGCTATTGGATCTATTCTTTACTGTACGCAGCAATTTGTACGTACTTGAAGTGAAGGGATAGCACCGCAGTATAAAAAAATTCATCGTCTTCTTTACTCTAAAAATGGGTTGAGAATCCTAAATTTGTCTTTGCTCTTGCTTATAAGATAACAAGAGATTTTGTTGATTCCATGGATGAGATACTACAACCCCTTGTAGATAAGGCCAATCTTATAAGGTATAGTTGCAGAGAGGAGTGAATTTCAGGAATCGTTATTGCCTTGTCTACATACTTGGCGAAAGAGATATTTGATAATCTGAAAGCATCAGTGCAGAACGAGATAAATTGGATTAAGAGAACTGAAAGAGCAATACTCGAGTATGGATCGGATGACTACAAACCTCCAGCAATAGCTGGTGCTCTCCAGCAGGGCTTATCTTTACTAATTGATCATTCTAGACTTATTCCTAGCATTCCACTAAGGGAAGAATTCATTAGGAGTTATGCGTCACCCATAATATCAGAATTATTTGGTTTCATGTTTCAGAGGTGTCAAGAAGCAGAGGGGCCAACTGCTTTGGCTGATGATGATGCTTTGATCAAAGTGTCACAGACCGTTAATGCAGCTCGGGACGCTGAATCCACGTTGACGTAATGGTGCGAGGATATGTTATTTCTTGAAATGGAAAACCTAGCTCTAGTTGGTGAAGGTGAGAGTGTACTCCAGTAAGAGATAGATCATCTAAAAGGGTTCAGATCAGAATGGGTGGACAAGATTTCTACTGTTATTCTTAGGGCATTTGATGCTCCCTCCCGTGATTATTTGAAGAACATGAGGCAATGGCATGAGCATTGATGGATCACAGAGATGAGGTGTAGCGCCTCCCCGCGGTTCGCTATGCGTCAAAGGGTAACATTCCGGCTCACAACGGTATCCCTTCACTTCACCAAATTTCGATACTACGGTGCTCGCATGCTTTTAAAAAATACAAAAAGCATAAAGACCCACGGTAGGTCGCTATGGTATGTAGCATAGCGCCCCGGTACAGGTCGCTATCCTTTGGTCCTCTGGGCCCGCCGTGCCACGCTGGCAGCACCATAGCGACCCGTTGCGGGGCGCTATAACGTAGAGTGTAGCGACCCGTGGTAGGGCGCTATGAAAAAGGGTCAGATTTCGAAATAGTTTCGGAAAAGGGTTATTTTTTGCTTAAGTTTAATAAAAAGGTTAATTTTGTGAAATTTCACTCCATCTCTCACGCGCCGTCACCAGCGCCCCTAGCTAGGGTTGCCGGCGGGGAGGTGTCGCGTCCTTGGAAAGACCCTGCTGCTCGGACTGCCTGTCATCCCCGGGCCACGCCTGGCGAGGCCCTATGTGGACCACCATGCCCAGGTCCCCGAGGAGTACTGTCGCCACCACCGTACTGGCTTCTCTCACCACCACGTGCAAGGTATGATCGAACCTATCCTCCTCTATTTCGATTAATCTGTGCATTTGGTAGATGTCATGTTGGAAGAACTTTTGGTAGATCTTTTGGTGACAAATTGCAAAATTAATCCCTGCTTGTCTGTTTTGATTGATCGGCAAATTAGTTTATATTATATCATAATATAATTGCAATTCGATGACAAATATGCAAACATGTTATTTCTGAATAAAAATTTGGAATTTGATTAATTAAAAGGAAAAAGGAGAATAGGTTATTAAAGAGAAATAAAGACCCATTTCATTGATATATATCGATTTGTTGTTGTTTTGAAAATGGGTGATGACCATAATGCAATGTATGATGGATGTAGTTCAACTAGTGCGCATACTACACAATGGGCTCGTATCACAAATGGTTTCAAGAACCAAGCCTTTGCTAGTGGTGCTCGTGTTGCCAAGTGCCTGTGTAGCACGTGTTTGAACTGTCAACGTCTGTTTAGGATGAAATCGAGCCTCACATTCGCAAGCACAGATTTCAGCCCGACTACATAGTGTGGTGTGAGCATGGGGAGCTGGAGCATGCCGCAGACTCGGACGGAAATGAGGATGAAGATCGATGGATGAGATGATAGAGGACCTTGGTAGGGAGTACGAACTAAACTCGGAAGAGCAGGCACCTCAGGAGCTGGCAGCATTGTGACCGTTCTGCAAGCAATCACATGACTTATGGCGATAATGTCTAAGTACAATTTTACAAACAATTGCTACAATAGTATTTTGAAACTGATAAATTATCTCACTCCGTCAAACCATAAGATGCCAAGGGCGCGTTTGGTAGCCTGCAGCCAGCCGGGCCAGGCCCGATGGCTGCAGAACCAGGCTGCCTGTTTGATAGGCTGCAACCTAAATCATGCATAGCACGCTGCTTAAAGCAGCCTCGGGCCAGGCCCAGTGGCTACGGCCGAATCGGCCGTTTCCACCGAGCCATGCCCCGCAGCTGCAAAAAGGAGCAGCCTCGTTCTTCCCCATGGCTTCCTCTCACTCTCTCTTCCACTTACCCTCTTCCAATCCTTGATACATTGCTCGGTTCGAAAAAAGCTGAACACCAAAATGATGTGCTTTGATGCTGCGGTTCCATTCTGGGACTCAGTTTGAGCTTTCGTTAACCGTGTAGACCTAATTTCGTGTTCTTGTTTGAAACTGTTTTGGACGAATTTTGCAGATCTTGTCGCACACAGTTGACCGTTTGCGATTTCCTTCGAGGAGTAGCTTCATCTCGTCATTCTGCACGACTATCGTGTTGTAAGTTTTGCGTTTCGATGCTTGTAGATGGGTCGATCTAAGGATGCGTATTTAGACTGTTCTTGCTCGTTTTTCCCCATGGCTTCCCCTCACTCTCTCTCCCACTTACCCTCTTTCAATCCTTGATACATTGCTCGGTTCGAAAAAAGCTGAACACCAAAATGATGTGCTTTGATGCTGCGGTTCCATTATGGGACTCAGTTTGAGCTTTCGTTAACCGTGTAGACCTAATTTCGTGTTCTTGTTTGAAGCTGTTCTTGGTGTATTTAGACTGTTCTTGGTGTCACCGTCTTCTTCAACCTCTGATTTAACTCGTCTTCGTCGAACTCTGCCATCGCCATGTAGTGTCGTCGTCGAGCTTCGCCGCCATCATGTGGTGTTGTCGTCGTCCAGCTACGCCGCCGCCATGACGTCTCCTTGTCCAGATCCGTCGCTGCCATGCCGCCATTGTTGAGGTGTCCAAGTCTGATGGTAGGTCACCCATGAGAAACTAGGTGAGGCTAATCAAAATCAGCATGTAACCAAATAAAGAGGAGTTGTTTGCCCAGCCGATGCGATGCGGGCAATCAAACAAACCACACAACATGGCTTAAAGTGTGTATCTCCTCGGCATGGCCCTGGAGAGCATGCCCCGGGTGAGATGGGAAATTGATGCAGGCTACCAATCAGGTCCCAAAAGACTTATACCAACACTACAGGAAAATGGCAATCGTTTGACAATTTTTTTGTGTTTGACGGTACCGTCAAACACATTTTAACCGTGTTTTACGGTTTAACCGTCGCACACACGTGGCGGCCCGTCGCACAAAACCGGTCAATATGTGCGACGGTTAAACCATCAAACATATGCTGACATGGCGTGCACGTGGTGGCCTGAAAAAACGTGGAGCCCCGAAAAATTCAGATCTGCCGCGCATGGACTCCCGAAAGATTTTCACCGCCGCGCCCACTCGTTCAAACTTTCCAATGGTGCAGATTTGCTTAGTTTTGATTCCAAGCTTAGTGCCTGCAGTCACCCAGCTTCTCAAAAACTTGCTGCTGCCTTGGATGAGGATCAAGGGAGGGTAATAAGAAGAGAGAAAGATAGAGAGATGCGCTGACGCCACGATCTGGAAGGTAGGACCGAAGGAGGCATTCTGGTCACTGCTACTAGTCCAGGACGGCCCACGTTCACGCGCTCTGTCTGCGATGGGTCAAGGTCTCCACAGCTCGCCATCAACGCTTGGCTGCCGGCCTAACACTCACTGTTCCCGAGTCATCTATTATATTATTATTTGATCAGAATTTGGAGTCCCCACGTTAATCCAAAAATTAAGAAAATCACACGTAAATCATAAATATTTAAAGCTAATTAGGTTGCATGGACTTAAATCTAACCGCAGCACAGTTAAAACTCATGTGAGAGCAGGGGCGTATCTAGTGGGGGTGCCATGGCACCCCCTAAAAAATTAGATTTATCAATTAGTAGTGGCAATTGGTTATAATTATGTGTGTTAAAAATACTTGCACATGGTATTTAAAGAATAAACAATGAGCTTGGCACCCCCAAACATTTGATCCTACATCCGCCACTGTGTGAGAGTCCAATTGGACTTAACTCAATCTCAGCCAGCTCCAATTGGCTTAACTCTAATCGCAACCCAATTGGCAGTTAGAACGCATGTGAGGGTCCAATTGGACTTAACTCTGATCGCAACCCAATTAGAGCTCATGTGTGAGAGTTCAATTCTGATTTAAACAGGAAAAATAATCTTACATAAAAAATCATATAAATTCTATGAACAAATTAAAATAAAAAACTAGCCACGCAAATGCGCGGGCAACCGACTAGTTACTCTATAGTCTATACACCTCTTCATCAAACGCAATGACGATGGGCTGTGGCTTCTGCCTAATCGTATTCAGCTTCACTGTTCTTCCCGTGTGCAACTTCACCAACAAAGTCTGTGAGGAGCAGATCGCCACCGGCTACCCGTTCTAGGATCAGGTCGGAGTTCGCGTCGTAGAAGGCAACTTTGCCCTCCCGCTAGGCTTTGCCGCTGGAACCTACCTAAAGTGAGCTGAAACATTTTGATTTCCAACAATTGAATTTCTTTTTAACTTACTAATGGGTGGATCTGAACTGAAGCTTTTCTCTCCCTCTTTGTTCCGGTTCTACTTGTTGTTGGAGGGAAGTAGCAAGGGGGGTGGTTGATCAAAAAGCGCGGGAGCAATCAGGATTCAAGAAGCCACCCGCACCTTGCAAGCATGGCTGTAGTGATGGGGGCAGTAGTAAACGATGTGGTGACGGGGGCAGTAGGCAGGCTCGTATCCAAGCTCTGGGAACTGCTCAACGAGGTGTACAAGCTGCAGAAGAGTGCGCCGGAGAAATTGTTGTCTCTCATCAAAAACCTCAAGTATGCACGCGCTGCCCTCTGCAAGGTGGATGGGGAGTTTGATTTAGGGCTGCGTGGGGCAAAGCCTCCACATATCTCTATTATATATAGGACCAACAATTACATACGGATTACAATATGTACACGAATACAACAGGGATACCTAGACCGTCTAACACTCCCCCTCAATCTGAACTACTATTACATACAAGATTCAGATTGGACCGGAACCGGTCTAGCATCTGTCGAGTGGCTGGTTTAGTGAACACATCAGCCAGTTGGTCATTAGTAGAGATAAATCTGACGTCAAGACATCCAGAAGCAACGCGCTCTCGCACAAAATGAAAATCAATCTCAATGTGCTTCGTCGTGCATGAAAGACTGGGTTAGCCGTCAGATATGTAGCCCCAAGATTATCACACCATAGAATGGGAGTGCGCTGCTGAGAAACTCCAAGCTCCTGGAGTAAGGATTCCACCCATATAGCTTCAGCAGCTCCATTTGCCAATGCCTTGTATTCTGCCTCGGTACTAGATCTCGAGACAGTAGGCTGTTTCTTCGAACTCCAAGAAATGAGGTTCGGGCCAACAAACAGCAAATCCGCTCGTGGAGCGACGATCATCAGGACATCCCGCCCAATCAGCATCGGTGAAAATACTAACACCGGTGAGAGATGACCTACGAAACTGCAGTCCTGTATCCAGTGTCCCTTTGACATATCGCAAGATCCGCTTAACTGCTTCCCAATGAACATCAGTGGGTTGCGAAAGAAACTGGCATACTTTGTTCACAGCAAAGGACAAATCAGGACGGGTAAGTGTCAAATACTGCAAACCTCCCACAACACTTCGATACCGAAAAGCATCATCAGTACCCAAAAGTATTCCTGCCTCACGAGTGAGACGATCGGTGGTGGCTAGCGGTGTAGGAGTGGACTTACAATTCTCCATGCTTACTCTGTGAAGAAGATCAAGAGCATACTTGCGTTGAGTGAGAACCATGCCCCCTGAATTGCAGGACGCTTCTAGACCAAGGAAATACGCAAGAGGACCGAGATCCTTAATCGGAAACTTCTCAGAGAGAGAGCGAACAAGACCATCAACTGCTCCTGAACTCGAACCGGCAATCACGATGTCATCAACATAAACGAGCATAAAAATCTGAACTCCATCACGAGAGAAGATGAACAGAGACGTGTCCGCCCTGGACGCGACAAAGCCAAGCTGTGAAAGCAGAGAACTCAACCGAGCATACCAGGCACGAGGAGACTGTTTGAGACCATAGAGAGCTCGCTGCAGCTTGCACACATAAGAGGGGTACCGATCATCCTCAAAGCCAGGTGGTTGCTGCATATAAACATCCTCAGATAAGAAGCCATGAAGGAAAGCATTGCTGACATCAATCTGCCGAAGAGTCCATCCACGAGAGACCGCAATAGAGAGCACGAGGCGAACTGTGGCTGGCTTAACAACTGGACTGAACGTCTCACCATAGTCAATGCCGTGTTGCTGAGTGAACCCTCGAGCAACCAAACGAGCCTTGTACTTGTCAACAGAACCATCAGGATGTTGCTTGGTCTTAAAAACCCACTTGCTGCCCACAACGTTTACACCGGGTGGCCGTGGAACCAGAACCCAGGTATTAGTGTGGCGAAGAGCAGCAAACTCCTCCGACATTGCCCGATGCCAGGCAGGCTCCTGGAGAGCATCACAGTGCGACGTGGGCGTCGCAAAGAAAGCGCGCCGTCGAGGATCGTAGCGCACCGTCCCATCGGTGATCTTCTTTTCACGGCGAGTACCATCACGCAGCCGTGTGACCATGGAGTGATCACGTACAGGTGGTGGAGGCGGAGGCGGTGGAGACTCAGCCGATGGCGTCGCGGCCGGGGAAGCAGACGTCCCGGCGAGTGGCGACACAGGCTGAGTTGGCGATGCGGGCGCCTGATCCGGCCCACCAGAGGACGCCGTGGCAGGCGAATTCGGCCCAGCAGGCGAAGCCGAGGCAGGCGAATGCGGCCCGTCGGACGGAGACGAGGCGCGAGAGGCCGGCGCAGCGGGATCCGTGCGAGCATGCACGTCGATCGCTGCCTCGCCATGCACGTCGATCGGCCGCGTGGAGTCCTGCACATATGGAGCATCCCCTGGAATAGGCAGGTCAGTGGACAAATAAGACAGGTCGTAATTCCGCCTAGGTACATCCGTAGCCGGTTCATCCGATGGAAAAGAGATAGCAGCCGCAAGAGTCAACGGTGACACCGGGAGTGGAGTAAGGGAAAACAGATTCATCGAAAATGACATCACGAGATATATAAATGCGTCCAGTGGTGCGGTCTAAACACTTATACCCCTTATGCATAGGACTATATCCTAAGAAAACACACATTTTAGAACGGAAAGCCAACTTGTGTGTATTGTATTTACGCAGGCTAGGCCAGCACGCGCATCCAAACGTTCGTAGGAACGAGTAATTCGGTTCCACCTTGAGAAGCCGATGAAGGGGTGTGTCACTACTGAGAACAGGAGTAGGCATTCGGTTAATAAGATAGCAAGCGGTGAGAAAAGCTTCATCCCAAAACCGTAATGGGAGGGACGAATGAGCGAGTAGCGCAAGACCCGTTTCGACCAAATGTCGATGTTTGCGTTCAGCGATGCCGTTCTGCTGAGAAGTGTGAGGACAAGACACACGGTGGGATATGCCAGTACGCTGAAAATAGCGATGTAGCTTATGGTACTCGCCGCCCCAATCCGACTGGACGGTTTTAATCTTAGTGTTCAAAAGACGCTCAACATGAGCCTGAAAAGCATAGAAAACTTGCTCAACATCAGATTTGTGCTTGAGAAGATAAATCCAACAAAAACGGGAGTAGTCGTCAATAAAACTAACATAGTACTTATACCCCCCGGAAGAGGAAATAGCCGGGCCCCAAACATCGGAATGAATTAATTCAAGTGGCATAGTAGAAACACGATGAGAGGCATGATACGATAATTGACGACTTTTAGCACACTGACAGGCATCACAAACTAAAGACTGATTGTCTGAAGAACACTTAAGATTGTTTTGTTTGACTATAGACTGAACTACATTATTCGCGGGATGGCCGAGACGCTGATGCCACTGGGACGACGTGGTGACGCTGGATGACGCATGGTGTGATGACGAAGACGATGCCCGATGGAAGGGAATGGGGTAGAGCCCACCATGGCTACTGCCTTGAAGAAGAGTTGTCCGCGTGGCCTTGTCCTTAACAAGGAAGAAATCACGATGAAATTCAACGAAAATATCATTATCGGAGACAAGACGATAAACTGACAAGAGATGCTTGCTAATACGCGGAACATGAGGACATTGTTCAAACGGAGAGATGAACCGGCTAAATGCGAATGACCAATATGCGAAATAGACAAACCTGCACCATTAGCCACTTGCACATGATCCTTCCCACCATAGCGCTCGTAGACGTGGAGTCGTTCCAGATCACTCGTCAGGTGATCCGTAGCTCCAGTATCCATGTGCCAGTGAGGTTGATCGTTGGAGTCGCGATCATCACGATCCAAGAACTTGCGGCAAGCTGTTGCCTCATGCCCCCAGTTCTTGCAGAGTTGGCACTTAGGGCGCCACTTGCGGCCATTGCCGCCTCCACCTCTGTTGCGGCCATTGCCGCCCTGCCCCTGGCCGTGCGGAGGATTCCCGCCGGCGGGGCGACCACCACTCGAGCCACCGCTCGGGTGCCCGTAGTCCTGCATGCGGCCGGGATTGTTGGAGTAGACCGGCCGTGATGCGACGTTAGCCGAAGAGGACCACTCCTCGGTTTCAGCTTGCTGCGACAATGCTAGCTCTAAGTTGACGAGGGAATATCTCCCCGGCAACAGTGCCAGAAACAATGCTTGTACGTCACACGTCAGTTGGGAACCCCAAGAGGAAGGTATGATGAGTGCAGCAGCAAGTTTTCCCTCAGTATGAAACCAAGGTTTAATCGAACCAGTAGGAAAACGAGGTTGCTTCGAAGGTGTTGGTGAAGGAGTGTAGTGCGGCGCAACACCAGGGATTCTGGTGCCAACGTGGAACCTGCACAACACAATCAAATTACTTTGCCCCAACTTAACAGTGAGGTTGTTAATCTCACCGGCTTGCTGAAAACAAAGGGTTAAACGTATCGAATGGAAGATGATGTTTGTTTGCATAAAACAGTAGAGAACAATGATTGCATTAGATTGTATTTCAGATGTAAAAGAATGGACCGGGGTCCACAGTTCACTAGTGGTGTCTCTCCAATAAGATAACTAACATGCTGGGTAAACAAATTACAGCTGGGCAATTGATAATTGATAAGTGCATATAACATGCATGTGTGAGCTGTGGTATCTACTATGAGATTCATTTGGGCATTACGACAAAGTACATAGACCGCTATCCAGCATGCATCTATGCCTAAATAGTCCACTTTCCGGTTAACATCCGTACCCCTTCCAGTATTAAGTTGCAAGCAACAGACAATTGCATTAAGTAATGTGCGTAATGTAAACAATACATTCAACCTTGAATAAAGCATTGCTGTTTTACCCCTAGTGGCAACAACACATCTACAACCTTAGAACTTGCTCTCACTATCCCAGGTTAAATAGAGGTTGAACCCAACTATCATGCATAAATACCCCCTCTTGGAGTCACAAGTATTCACTTGGCCAAGGCTTCAACAAGTAACGGAGAGCATGCAAGATCACAAATGACATAGACATGATAATATAATATTCAGCTCCACATAGGTATCAATATAAGTCAGATCCCAGCAAACACAACATGTAGCATTACAATAAGATGATCTTGATCATGATAGGCAGCTCACAAGATATAAACATGATGGCACAAGTGGAGAAGAGAACCATCTAGCTACTGCTATGGACCCATAGTCCAAGGATGAACTACTCACGCATCACTCCGGAGGCGGGCATGGCGATGTAGAGCCCTCCGGTGATGATTCTCCTCTCCGGCAGGGTGCCGGGAAGAGCTTCAGAAACCCCACGAGTTAGGGTTGACGACGGCGGCGGCAGCGAATATGTTCTGGATGAAAGGCTCGGTGTTTTAGGGTTTTCACGTCTCGGGGAATAAATAGGCGAAGGGGCGATGTCGGCGGACCCCCGAGGGGCCCAAACCACCAGGTGGCGCGGCTGGGCCCACTGCCGCGCCGGCCTGTGGTTTGGCCACCTCGTGGCTCTCCTTCGTCTCTCCTTCGGACTCCGTGTACGTGCTGGAAAAATAGGGACTTGGCCTTTTGTTTCGTGCAATTCCGAGAATATTTCCAGAAGTAACTTTCTGAAATAAAAAACAGCAGAAAACAGGGAACTGACACTGTGGCATCTTGTTAATAGGTTAGTCCCAGAAAATGCATAAAAGTGATACGAAGTGTATATAAAACATGTAGCAAATGGTATAATATAAGCATGGAACAGCAGAAATTATGGATACGTTGGAGACGTATCAGACAACTGAAGAGCCTCATAGTTCAGAACCATGGAATAAAATGCAGGGACACTCACCGGGGCTGCCACGACCGAGAGGGAGGCGGCGATGGGGTTGTAAGCCGACCCCAGACCGGTGAGCATATAATCGATGACCTCGTCATCGCGCAGCGGCGACCCGGCAGCGGCCATGGTGTCGGCCAAAGCCCACACCTTGTTCATATACTCGCTTGCCGACATGTCGTTCTTCCTCAACGCCTGGATTTGGCGTCGTGTGTGCCGGATCCCGGCAGCGTTCTGCGCGCTGTACATGGCGTGGATGGCAGCCCACGCCGCAGCCGCAGTCTTGCAGTTTATAAGCTGCATGGCGATCTCCTCCGCCATGGAGGAGACGCGCAACCCAAGGACCTTCTGATCCTGCGTCCACCATCGCAGATACTCGGGGTTGGGAACGGTGCGAGCGGCAGCGCCCGTTCCTTCTAGGATCGTTTCCGCCGGAGCTTTCGTTGAGCCGTCGAGGTAGCCGTGAAGAGAGGCGCCGAAGAGGTTGGTGAAAGCGAGCATGCGCCAGAGCGGGAAGTTTGTGCCCTCGAGACGTACGCCAATGGGGGTGACGGCGGGAGCGAGGGGAGAAGGCGCGGTGGCTACTGGAGGCACCGCCAGCGAGTTGTCATGGGTGGAGAGGGCCATGGCGGCGGCGGACTAGGAGGCGGCGGCGGCGGGCAGGGGAAGGCTCTGATACCATGTTTGATTTAGGGTTGCGTGGGGCAAAGGCTCCACATATCTCTATTATATATAGGACCAACAATTACATACGGATTACAATACGTACACGAATACAACAGGGATACCTAGACCGTCTAACATGGGGTGCCACCCGACCAACTCGACGAGAATGTCAGGATCTGGTCTCGTGAAATCAGGGACCCATCCTATGACATGGAGAATGAAATCGACACCTTCCTCTTAGGATGACTCCAACGGGGCGACCCAAACGGATGCGCGTTTGGTCCGCGTTTTGTCCGTTTGGGTCGGGGAACGGACGCGCGTCCGGCCCATGTCCGCCCCTTTCTGGCCAGTGCCCCCAACGGGGCTGACGCATTGAGTCCGCTTGCCATTTTTTCCCCAAACTTTTTTTAATACTAGGATTACATTTTTAAAACTAAAATTACATAGTAAATTTAGGACTTCCTCCTAACATTAAACCCTAAAACCTAAACCTAAACTTGAAGAAAATTAATAACCGACCACCGGCCAGCAAGGGGGAAGATCAAAGAGGGGCTGCGGCCTTGAAGAACGTCACGCAGCATGCCCGTTCTGCAACGGACTTGCTGGCTCTTCCTTCATCGCGGCCATGGCCAGCCAGGGCTGGCTGACTCAATCTTTTTTGATCATTTTGTAGCTACGAAACACGTAGCGGGCGCCGGTATTAGTGGAAAATGAGCCGCACATAGGCGGCCACGCCGGCGTGGATATGACATCAGGTGGAGCTGCCTGCTCCTTTCGCGGCCTCGGCCGCCGCCAAGGCTCCCGGTGCCGTTTGCGTCTCGCCGCGCGCTTATTGGACTCTTCGGCGCGGCGCATTTGTTTCATCTCCTCCTCCACTGCAGCGTCGGCATAGGCGCGCGCGGCGTACATGAACGTGGCCGCCCTCTGCGCGTTCAGCTGCATGTGGGCTGCATCCACCGCCTCCTCCTCGGTGATGTGAGCAGGGCCGCCCACGCCAATGGGAGGCTCCGGCGGCGCGCCATCCCCCGCGACACCGGCCGCCGCGATAGCAGCCGCCGCGACACCGGCGGCGTACTCTTCTTCGTCGCTGTCGGCGCTGTCCGCGAACGCCGCCTCCACCGCACTCCTCTGGCGTCCGTCAGGCGCGGACGCGGCGGCTGGGGAATCATGCCGGCCCATGCCGGGCTGGTCGCCATCCGGCGCGAGAAGCTGCCGCGATAGCGCCCGCGCGCGCTCATACGCGCTCGCTCGACCTCGTCCACCAGATGCTGCGGCGGCGGCGGATCCATTCCGGCGCGTGGATCTGAGCTTGGAGATGGTGGCCGCAGTGGCTAGGGTTTGGCCGGCCGGCGCGATTGGGGAGGAGTGCTAGGGTTTGTGCCCTAGGGTTTGGCCGGCCGGCGCGATTTATACAGCTCCACCGCCCACAGTTATTGCGGGTAGGTGGCCGTTGTAGACGATGACACGCGGGGCCAGGGCGGACACGGGGAGAATGTAGGAACGGTCCGCGAGCGTCCGGGCCCGACACATCGGTGGCCCAAATTTGGGCCAGGAATGCGTCGCGGCGGACCAAAAAACGGACCGCGGTCCGTTTGCGTCGCCCCATTGGGCCGTGTTTTTGGCTCCCGCGGACAGGGACGGACGCGCGCGGACTCGATGGGTCGCCCCGTTGGAGTCATCCTTAGAAGGTGACAGCGGTCACAAGGAGCACTCTTCAGGGCAGGAAAGCTTGCTTAGACGCCTTCTGGGTTATACCGGTGGCCTCTTCGGTAACAAGAACATGTTCAAACGTGGTAAGTTAGCTGTCGCCATCGACGAAATCAACAAGCGACTCGAGGAAGTTAAACAGAGACATGGCCAGTACACAGTCGATAGTATTACTGTGGCTAGCCCCACTTCAAGTGTTGATCCTCGTCTTGTAGCCATGTACAAAGAAATGTCACAGCTAGTGGGCATTAGTAAATCAAGCAGTGATCTCATAAGCATGCTAGAGAAGATGAAGATGGTGTCTGTCATCGGAGTTGGGGGTTTGGGCAAGACCACACTTGCCAAATTAGTGTATGATAAGCTTAGAGTGGATTTCGAGTGTTCGGCATTTGTTCTGGTTGGCCGGGATCCAGACTTGAAGAAAGTCTTTAGAGATATTCTTATAGAGATTGACAAGAAGAAATACATGGATCCTCAAATGACAATGCTGGATGAAAGGCAGCTCATTAATGAGCTCTGAGAAAACCTCGGAAACAAGAGGTATGCATCAGCTATCAAATATTTTACATTGATGACTATTGTTTATAATTATGTCAATAACTTTACAGTTACAAAATGAATTGCACTTGATTGTGGACTAGTATTGGTTTTATATTTTACAACTATTTCACACTACATGATGTTATTATTATACGCATACAACTGCAATCAGAAATGCACATGACCTTTCAACTATTTACACATTTATTTGTTTTCATTTTTTTCTACAGAATCAGCCCAATGCAATTAGGAAGCATGTCTCATTTCTATTAGTTTACCATTAATGATGTACACTTCCCTATGTTCCATTGTTTTCAAATTTTCATACCTACTATACAGCTTACAATACATTCAGAAGGCAGTATATATATGATCCAAACATATGTGCTTCCGCATACCGCTGCCGATAAAGACCAAGTACCTAATTAAGTCAAGGACTAGTCCGATGCCCGTGCCATGCTACCGACACTCACAAAAAGCCTAAAGTGTTACATTATGAAATCGTATTGTTAGGCAATAATACTAGGAATCTTTAGCACATTTGCTGAGCACGGTAGAGCGGGATCCCGTGCTGGTGTGCTGCTCTAAAATTGAGAGAGATCGGCTGATATGGAGGTGGATATCTGAAGGTTTCATCCAACCACACAAAAAAAGTGATGACCTATTTGAGCTAGGAGAATGTTACTTCAATGATCTGATAAATAGAAGCCTGGTCCAACCAGTTGTCGGATTTGGTGACACGATCCATGGCTGTCGTGTGCATGATATGGTTCTTGATCTAATTTGTTCCTTGTCAAGAGAATTTTTTTTTGTTACTATATCAGATGATATTGAGCAAGTGATGTCTTCAGAAAGCAAAAAGCTTCGCAGGTTATCCATCAAAAGTACTGATATGTGGCCTAAGAAAGGTGTTACAAGTGAGGTCCATTGCTATCTTTCAGAGTCGTATTGATTCAATGCCATCATTCTCTGCCTTGATATGCGGCGTGTATTGGATCTGGAACAATGTTCTCTAGAAGATTGTGATGGTGATAAGCTGTCGGTTGGGAACTTGATTCATCTGAGGTACTTAGGGCTAATAAATACAGGTCTCAAGGTGCTCCCTGCACGGATAGAAAACTTGCAGTTTCTTCAGGTTGAGTAAATATGATAACCGTAATGACTTGCCAGACCCTATTTTTGGACTAATATGGTTGATGTGCCTAGAAGGTGTTTGCTGCTCTCCACGAAGAGGAAGTATGCTGAGGAATCTTGCGTCCCTATAGGTGCTAGATACACTGTATCTAGACAAGGATCCTGCAGGCACAGTGGAAGCGTTGGGCCATCTGACGCGGCTGACGAAGCTTACAATTCATATCAAGTCTCTGGACCAGAGCATTTGTGACACATTTATTGGTTCCCTGGGCAAGCTGCCACGACTCAAAACTCTATGGTGTATAGGCGGGGAGGTCAACAAACTCATGAGATGGGAAAGTTGGACACCTTCTCCACACCTTCTCGAGCTCCATCACATTTTCTTTCCAACACTGCCTAAATGGATTAGTCATGCATCGCTTCCCCACCTCAGAGATCTAGAAATAGAGGTCCATACTGGAGGACATGAGGACATCCAAATCCTTGGTACGCTATCCAACCTTAGGGTGCTCGAACTCATCGGAAACCTTATGAATTATTTAGAACAGCCCCTACAAAAGTTTGTGGTTAGTGTTGATGCTTTCCCACGTTTGAGATTATGCTGGATCCATTATTATGCTGCAGCTGTGCCATCTATGTGCCCCCGGGGAGCCATGCCTTGGGTTGAAGAATTTGTGTTGTCCCTCCGAGCCAGGGATTTTCTTCAACCGTGACCAGGGTGGACTTTGATGACTTGGCTATGGACCACCTCCCTATGCTCAAAATGGTGTGTGCATGGTGTGTTGACTGTATTATTTACGGGCAAAGTGACGTCACAGAGGCGGAAGCTGCAAAATTGTATGAGGCGGTGAAGCACGCAGCGGCTGTGCATCCCAACCACCCCAAGCTTTATTTGAGCTATCGTAGCAGCTCAATTTGATCGGTAATGGTTTCATCAGCTGTGATGGGAGCATCTATCTATGTATGGTAAGGTGGTTGCAACTCTGTTTTTACAAATCTTACATAGTGGAGAACTGCCCTGTGCATGATGTACTACGAGTACTTGAAGTAGACGTTGCTTCCTCATTGTTGTTGCATCGACAAAATAAATCAGAGCTGCAGTTTTTTTCTTCATGTTTTGTAATGTGCTGGATGAAGTCTTGTACGTCCAATGGCATGTCCCCTTGTAGCATTGTGTGAATTGATCTACACCATGCACACGCCATGGGTAATGAATGTACGGTCTAGATCGAGGTTGGAACTGGGTGTTGTCCTGGGGTCGTCGGCAGCATGACACCCTAGAAGAGAACGTGTATTCGTTATTCAGATGCTCAATTCAGCCTCACGATGGGGAGAATATAATGTGGCAAATCGTTTCTGACCCCTTATTAGCATCGGTGGGCACGCTTGCCGCATTATTGAAATCGATTTGCCGTCATCACTGGTCCATTTGGTGTAGCAAATTGCATGTAGCTCGAGGATTCACAAAACCAAACTGGTCCTAAAAACCGGCCTGCATCTATTTTGGATTTATCGCAAGAACCGTTAAGACCCCTCAACTTAAAAAAAAAAAACTGAAAATACAAATATGAGACACAAACTGATAGTTTTGAAAGATAATCCATTCAGTTTTCTGGTTTGTTGCGGTTTGATTGGTTTAAAAATGATTCATCGGTTTACAATCGTCTATCCTGTCGGTTTGATCGATTAATCCATTAGTTTTACCCATTTTCCGGGCTGTTTTTACATTTTCTCTCTCTCTAAATACTCAGTTGTTGAAGCCTTTCGATGTAGTAATGATAGGTTAGAATATTTTGTACACCATTTCTGGAACGTAGTAGATCTACCGTAGTAACCATGGATGTTTAGCTCCTACTGACAATCCGTTGTATATTTCAAAAGACTATTTTCTAGGGTGTGTGTATAAGTGGACTAATTTTTTTTTTCATTACATGTCACGTTTGTGCACGGAGGCCCATGTACATAGTTATATCCCTTTGACACGGCCAAGTAGCGACAGCCCAATATAACTTTGCCTTGAGCCAACATTATTTGTTCACCCATGCCCACATACATGCATGAGCTCTTTTGATAATATATTTCTGAAAGTATTGATAATAAACAATATGTCAAACATCTTTTACTCTCAGGCTACTCGTCATGCTCGGCGTGTTTATGTTGCTGGCCTTCCTCCTAATGCTAACGAACAGGTCCATATGCTTGAATCAGTTATTTTTCCATTACGCTACTCCCATTAGCTCCAAACCCAATAGATAACATGCACGTGTCTGCTACCTTGCATTTACATTTGCACATATTAATTTGCAAATGTTGGTTAAATTGCCTTCTGTCTATGCAGACAGTTGCGGTGTACTTTAATCAAGTAATGGCTGCTATTGGAGGAAACACGGCTGGCCCAGGTGATGCTGTTCTTAATGTCAACATAAACCATGAAAAGAAATTTGCCTTTGCGGAAATGAGATCAGTTGAGGAAGTAAACAATGCAATGGCCACTACTACAAAAACAGTCTTTAGAGTCGGTTGAAAACGAATATAATGTGTCGGTTGAGGCAACCGACACCTTTACACAGACACAAAAGATCGCGATTTATAGAGTCGGGTGTTCCAACCGACACCAAACAAATTTAATTGGTCTCGGGTACCTTACGTCAACCGACACCAAATCAATTTTCAAAAATTAAAAAAAAAATCGACCGAGCCCAGATCTGCACGCCGACAGTGGCGGACCCGCACCGACGAGGAGCTCTCGTACCGCCGTCGTCGTCGTGGAGGTTGAGGTCGCACTCGTCGGCGGAGGTTGAGGTCGCAGGGCTTGAGGACGTCCGATTCCGAGCCGCCGCCGCCGGATCCACGCTCTGGAGTCGTGGTCGTCGCCGTCCTCGCGCCTTGAAGTCCGCGCCATCGCCGTCCTCGCGCCTTGAACCAGCAGAGGAAGGAGGAGGTAGCGGCCAATGAGGAAGGAGGAGGTTGGAGAAGGGGACCCGCTGTCGAAGACCTCCAGATCCGCGCCCTAGAGCCACCGCCGTGGAGGTTGAAGAAGAGGGCCGCCGTGGAGGATGGAGAAGAGGGCCGCCATGAGCACTTGCTTGATCTACGCCGCCGCTGCCCGAAGGTCCTCTCGCCGTCGACCAGAGAGAGAGAGAGAGGAGGGAAGAGGGAAGAGGGAGGAGATGCTCGTGTTCGACCAGAGAGAGAAAGAAAGGAGGACGCTCGTGTTCGGTGTGGCCTTTAATTCGTGGCCCGTGGGGATAAGTATCGGGAGTAGATTTTTTTGATCGCTCCCGCCGTTGGTTCCAAAATTTCGGACGCCCGCCTGTTTCTCCCGCACCGCGCGCTAGACACCAAAAATTCAGACGCGATTTGTGGTGTCGGTCTGCTTAAGCAGACACCATAGACCCGGAGCTATGTGTCGGCTGCTTAAATCAGCCGACACGATAGCTCTCGGTGTCTATCGTGTCGGCTATGTTAAGTCAGCTGACACCAATAGACGTGTCTATCGTGTCGGTCGATAAGTGGGACCCACTGCCGGCGTCATTCGTTACGGCTATTTTTATGAGCCGCGACCATTTTCATTTCCAGGGTGTTACCATAGACCCTTTTTCTACTAGTGGGCCCTGGTGGTAAATGCAGATGAATTAAAGGATGATGATGAGTATGAGGACATTATGGAGGATATGAGGCTAGAAGCAGGAAAATATGGTACCACCTCCTTATCTTTTGGTTATGCAGTTTGGCTTTTTATCATCTGTTCATTTTGGTGTCTGTCTTCTGTTTACGTGAACCATACTCCCTGGATATGTCAATTCAGATCCCTATATCTTTATTTTTTTCCTGTTAACTGATTCTCACATGCATTCTTGGTATCGTAATAAGAAAAGAGTCTTTTATCAGGTACTTTGGTGAAAGTTGTCATCCCACGTCCTGACCCCAGTGGACAGCCAGTTGAAGGTGTTGGAAAGGTAAAGGCTTGTGCTGTACTATGACCTGTATGGTTCAAACTTTGTGGAATATTTGTAATCCTGTATTGTTCATGATGCGTGAGCTTTTCCTGTTTCAGGTTTTCTTGGAATATGCAGATATTGACGGAGCTGCTAAAGCTAAGACAGCGTTGCATGGTAGAAAATTTGGTGGGAACCCAGTGGTTGCGGTCTGCTTTCCCGAGGACAAGTTTGCTAACGAGGAATACGATGCATAAACATTGTCCATCTTTATCTACGACAGTGATTTTGGCTTGAATGTTATTCATCATAATGAGCCTACCTTGTTCTGGATTTATGTGAAGCCAACACGTACTATGAAAGAATATTGAAAGATTCAGTGAAAGCCTTCATCCACATGCGCTTGGGTTCCTCCCTTCTCTTTGTTTCTGGTTTTGATATCCCTGTCTGTTTAGAGTTTTGTTGTGTTGCACCCGTTCCTCTCAATAGCTTGGATGGCTAAGTTCAGAATGGCTTAAAAGCTCTAGTAGGTCCCGTTTGGTTGGGTGTTTTTTTTTAAGTGCTTATTTATTTTCTAGTCTGATTGTTATTTTTTTTTGTGAGCATCTTTCAAAAATCTGCTTAAATCACGCTAGGAATGGTAAACATTTCTTCTACCTCACTATGTTTCAGAGGGCAGCGCAGCACAACAATATAGCAATTGCAGCAATATACATTACTGACCTAGAAGGCTTAATAGATGGATTTCATATACAAGGAAGTGAATAATATGAATGATAGGTAAAGATAAGGCTCAGACATTTTGCTTATACAGGTAACAGGTGACAGTTTTGATAATCCATCAATTCTATAGATAACTGCTGAAGATGAGCCTTGTAATTTATGATAACAGGTAGGTTCCCATTAATTAGGAACACGTTACCGAGCTAGAACACTGAAAACAGAGACGAGATAATATAGCTGTAGACTAATTAAACTGAAGAGAAATCAATTCCCATCTGTAATTGCTTCAGGCTCCCGCCTCTATATAAAGCATAGCAATAGGGCATTGCATTTCAACTATCCACATCATCTAAAGTAAGAGCTAGCATAGCCATATATATAGTATTGCGCATTCTTGTTAATTCTTATGGCTGCCATCAAAAGCATGGACACGAGGGTTCTGTTCATGGTAGCCATCCTAGTCCTACGCGAGGCTATGGTAGCCAACCATCATATTCTTACTTCTGAGTTTGGATATTTCACCACAAGGATTGTACTATACTATCTGATCGTTGTATTATTGTTTTTCACTTTGCAGAATGCACCGATATGGGGACGTGCACTATTCCAGCGTGCAAAAGCTGGTGCAAGGGAAAGGGATATGACAGAGGTGTGACATGCTCGCAGCAGCCTGGCGACAAACATCTTACGGGCTGCTGCTGCTTACCCTAGACCGATTAGATCAGTCGGTCAAAATCTATCTACGATAATAATTTGATTTAACAAAATCCTTGTTAAAGGACCAAGAAGGCGGGTGAATGTGAGTCAAACAAAAATTGTCTTCCCATAATTTGGCTTATGTCTCGTAATTCGATCCAACACATCTCAAAGTGTATCACGATGATTACTACACATAAAAACAAGTGATGTGCTAACACTAAAGTGATTAGAAATCCCTTAATAAGAGGAAGCAAACGACGATCAAACACAGCTCCAAAACATAAACACAGGAACAAACCACGGTGTGGAATAGAGTGATGGAAGCGGTCTGGACTACTGGATGGTCTGACCGTGATCTAGCTGACTGTCCAGACCATCACTCTATTCCTGCACCAAGCAAAGCAGGAAGAAGAGTCAGTAGCCGTTTCAGAATTTTGTGGATCACGGCAGCTTTATTTAATGGAAGCCCAGCCCAGCCCAGCCCATATAAGGCCTAATATTTGCATAATCTCTACTATAAAAGAACGCAGTGTCCTGTCTTCTGCCGGACGGACGAAATGCCACTTTTGCAATTTGGCCCATCAAGAATCGGGTAATCGACCCGCAGTCCATTACTTATTCTGAAACGATATTTTCCTCAAACAGAACACATCATTCTCCTGTGCCCGAGCCCACACAGGAAAAGAAGCGAACCTCAATTCCTCTCCGACCTAGGGTTCCACAAGCCGCCGCCGCCAACTCCGGCCATGGCGCCACGCATCCCTCCGGTCCCCGCCACCAGCTCGCCTCCCTACAACAAAGAAGGATCCGGGGACGGGCTATAGACGCTCCCCGGCGACGTCTCAACCCTCCTCATGGGGTCGGGGTTACACCGCCTGCTCGAGCAGTTCTCCGCCGGCGTCCAAGGCCCGCTGGTCCAACTATGAACCATGCCTCTCCTCGCCGACCTGAGAGGAGGAAGGAGGGTGTGAGGCACGACGCGGTTGCTGCCGCTTGAGGGCTACATGGAAGGGAGCAACTGGGGAACATGAAGAGAAGATGGACTCCAACACCACCACAAATTCACCATCACCGCCGCCGCCACCAGGTCCGCCCTAACCTCACCTCGGATCAATCCCCAATTCGATCGATTCACCCCCTCGATTGCTAATTCAATACTACTTGTCCTCAGGGGCAGATGCCGGAGGCGCAGGGGAGAATAAGCCGCCGCCGCACCCGCTGGACTTCAACTCCGCGCCGCCGCCGCAGCCGGTGAGGGAGGACTACGTGCAGAACGCGGTCAAGTTCCTCTCGCATCCCAAGGTCAGGGGCTCCGCCGTCGTCTACCGCCGATCCTTCCTCCAGAACAAGGGACTCACCAACGACGAGATTGACGAGGCCTTCCGACGAGTACCTGTACGCTCCCAATCGCTCCTTATCCCCCTTGCTTCTAGCTCCTCTCTCCGCCTGAGCTAGCTGTCCTCAAGCTCCGCATCGCTGCTGGATCCGCCGTCGACCCAGACCCAGCGCCTTCATCACCAGTACCACGACCTGCATCCTCGAGTCCAATCAACTCCAGCAATCTCAATCTGCAGGCGGCGGCCATTCCTGTAACCAGCCGGTGGTATACGTGGCAGTTTGTTGGGAGCAGATCATGTCCTGCGCCTGCCCATCTCGGCAACGCAATTCATTTCATCTTCACTGCGTGGTAGGCACACACAACTTCACCAATCAATGGTTCAGGGGTCACGCCCTCAATCGACTTGTTCTGAAATTCTTTCAATCGTGAAGCCCAAGCTCTGAAAGATAGCAATAGATTCTACACTATTGAACTGCCAATGTGCTCTGGTTAGACTGTATTGTTGTTCAAGTTGATATGTGTTTGATTTCTTTAATTGGTCGCAGCTTTAGTTGATCTAAGCTCACAAATCATGTAGGCATAGAGAAGAATGGTTCTCACTTTTTACTGACTCTGCATATACTGGAGTGGTCCAACATAAAATCGGATTTTGCAGTATCTTTGTCTATTACATGAGACTGTCTGAGACTGCCGATGACAGCATTTTCTGATTGTACTTGTGTTTTTCTTTTTTTGTTATCCTCTCGACATGGAGTTTCTGAGACTGTCCCTGATGTCGCATGGACATCCAGAGAGGATTTCTTTGAGCAAGAAGCAACCTCCAAATCTGTTTCAGAAGGTCAAATTTTTGGGTCCAGTTTCTGTCCTGGAAAGTAACGGACAATCAATCTGAATTTTATTTCAGTGTGATCCACCTTAGCACTTGATTTATTATTTCATTGGTTGCCTAGCGGATCTAGCATGCCTGCTGATGCCTAGCAGAGAATAATTACTATGCTGTCATATGCAAAATTAATTCACATATGTTGTTCATAAGTTGTACAGTCTTGCAGAAACAGGTAAAGTAAATAGACACCATTTTTTTGATTGATTTAATTTTCTTCTTCCTAGAATGCCCACTGCAATCTATGCCATTAGGAGAAGCACATGTGTCATCGGTACTCAGTGGCCATGTAAGATATCTCAAAATTTTGGGATATGGCATGCTTTGAAATATTGTTCGATATGAGGACAATAGTTAGAGAGGATCAGCAAATTAATGTGTGTAGAGGATCTTTTTAATCTAGACCTATGCTTTTGTTTCGAGGAGGGAGTATGTTAAATGGCAGGTGTTTTCATTGCATATTGCTACTATACGTCTATAATACTGCTGCTGCTGTGCTTTGATGTTCTTATGATGCTTATATATACTGCTGCTGTGCTTTGATGTGCGTGTTGCTGAGGTGATGCATTGCGCTATTCCTAGGATGTCTGGACGCATTCCTCGCACTCCACTCGCAGACTTCGTTCCCCGAGTTCCCTCGCCCCTCTCTCTACCATCATGCTCTCCTGCACCTTTCCCTGTCCGCCTCCCTCTCTGCATTACTACCTCTTTTGACTGTGATAATAAAGTTCCTGACGATGGACGCCTATTGAAACCAAGTCGCCCTCGTGGTAAATTAATTGTTTTTCTTTTCTACTTGCCCCAATTGTGGATGGGTTGATTTCTGTCAGCAGGCGTCATTTTTAAAATTGCCAGATTTCTATGTTTGTCAGGTGCAGCCGCCTTACGTCTTGATACTACATTAATTTGTTTATTGAAGCCAAATTTGCACTGGTGGCTGACTGATGAGAAGGCCAGAGGTCAATTTTCATCTGTGCCGGCAAGTTTACTCAGATCACTGGAACGATGTTTTGCAGGCGTTGCCCGAGCTTGTGCATCATGGTGTTGATACTTACTGGAATGTAGGGTCTCTTTCAATCCTGAAATTCAGCAAGCTAAGAAGTTAGATGAATATGTGATCATGTGTTCACTTATATTTACTCGAGATATTCTTTTGAAAATATTCCAATAAAGCCTGAACATATATTTTATACAAGCCTGAAGGTACTTTTGTAGCTTTCTGTTGCTTTTTTGATAATGACTGCTTCTAAAGATTATGGGCAGTGCATTGCCTTCAAAATTTCCTCACAAGTTGACATGAAATTAGTATTGTAAGATTTGTTATTTTTTCTTCGATTAATCGTTCAGACAAAATTCTCAATATTATTTTGATTAGTCTGTTTTGAACTTGTGCATCTCATAATATATGAGCCTATGCTGATTTTGAATATCTGTACACAACATGGGGTTCGATGCATACTGGTTTTTTGATATCTTGCTCGAGGATTTTCCCAAGTGTCTGGCCTGATCCCTCTAGCTGCAGCAGTTTGCTATTTGCAAATCAAAAGTTTCTTCTATCAAAGAAGTTGGTGATGTATCTTCATTCAAAGAAATTCACCATTAGTCTTCTCTAAAAAGAAATTCCCACCAGCAACTTGTATGAATGATTATGCAAATATTATCCATGTATTCTTGTCGACAAGTCTGATACATGAATGATGCATGACCTTACTTAACGTGCATTTAATTTTCTCAATCATTTTATTCAATTAATAGAATAAAATATTGATATCCGTAAAACATAAATTGTACTGCTAAATCAATTCTGAATATCGAGCTTACTCGAGAAATCATCTAGCCTCTAAAGGAGAAAACACTAAAATTGCTTGGAAGCTATAAGAGTTGTTTACAATATTTTTTTGAGAGCCATACATAATTGAACTCAATAACAGGGTGCACAAATTGTGACGCCGTGCAACATACAACAAATTGTGACGCCGTAGCAACGCACGGGCATTCAACTAGTAAGTGAATAAAAGGTGTGGCATGGCGTTGCTCTGGACGGTGCGAAGACTTTTCCACCTTAGTTGGTCGTACAAAGTGAACCAAGAGCGCGTTGGAGACTTGGAGTCAGTCAACTTCTCCTTATCCGTTAAGGGCCACTTCTTTTGGGCTTCTAGAGTCGCTTCTAGGTCCAGAGAAGCAGAAGCCCAAAAGAAGTGATTGCCTTCTACCTCGCTTATTCCCACCGATAAGAGCAACTCTAACAGCTGCCCTATATTAGAAGATGTGTCCTAAAAACGGTTTTATAGGGCACCAGAGGGCAAAAAACAAGCTCCAACAGCTGCCCTATGTGGTGCCCTATAATAGGGCTGCCACAAAAAATGGTCCTCTCTGCCCCATATATGGGGCAAATAGGGCAGCGCGCGACCCCTGCCCTATCCATTCCGTTCACGCGCGCGCGGCCCAACCGCCTTCTGATTCCCCTCCCGCCGCCGCCACCGCCGCCGTGATTCGCCCCATCCGACGCGATTCCGACGTAGATTCGCCGCCGCCGCCACCTCCCCCACCTCTCCTACCCTGCCGCCACCTTCCCCGCTCCGGATTTGGGTAGGGGCCGCGCGCTGCCCTATTTGCCCCGCTCTCGACGGGGTTCCGCGGCGTGCGGCGCCGTGACTCCGGCCGCTACGCGGCGGAGATCACCATCGACCACACGCGGATGTGGCTCGGCACCTTCGCCACGCCAGAGCTCGCCGCGGGCGCCTACGACGCCGTGGCGTGGCAGTACGGCCGGTCGGCGTCGGAGAAGAATTTCTCCGACGTCGAGACCGCCGAGGATGCCACGGTCGTGGCTCCGGCTTTTCGCGTAGTTTGCCGTGCCATCGAGGAGGAAGACCGGCAGGCACGCCGCCAGCTCCGGGCTGCGCAGGCCGACGAGGAGGCGATGGAGAAGCTCCGGCGGGAGAATCCCGAGCTCGTGAAGGCCGAGGAAGAGTTCTTCGCGAGCCGGGGCGCGAAGAAGCCAAAGACGGAGGCCGGCCCGTCTACATCCTCGACTCCGGTGATCGATATCGGGGATTCTTCCGACGAGTCCGGTTTATCGGACTTTGACTTTGATTCCGATGATGATTCCGGTGTCGACTGGAAGGCATTAGCTAGGGGGCACTAGTTTAGGTCTAGTTTCGAAGTTTATTTTTAGGTTGGTCAGTTTGTTCAAGTTTATGTATGAAATGTCGTCAGACTATCTTAAATTTGGCTCAAATTTAGTTTCGAATTGGCTATGTATGCATTAAAATAGGGCAGCTGTTGGAGAGGAGGTGCCCTATTATGGGGCAGCTGGTAAAGCAGAAAACTTTGTGGTGCCCTAAAACACTAAAACATGTGCCCTATAACCAAAAAAGTGGCTCTTAATATAGGGTAGCTGTTAGAGTTGCTCTAAGCAGGTTTCCTTCACGTTCGCAGAAACTGGGAGGGAGGGGCAGTAGAAACCATCCACACGTCGCCAATCGTTTTCGCTCGTGAGTCGCTCCAGGCAACTCGCGAGGCGACTCTCTTTTCCTGCCCTAGCCGCCACCGCCGCCGCCGCAGGTCACCGGCGGAAGAGCTGGGCCCCTCTCCTTCCGCTTGCCGCTCCGGTGGCAGGAGGGAGGGGGACCCCGTTTTTTGCATGGTAATTAGGGTTAGGAGTTTTCTGGCATGGTGCGCCGTTGGGGTGGTGAGAGCGGCGCCCGGGCAAATAAATCTGCCTCAACTCTACTCCCACACCGGCGTTGTCCTTTATGGCGGTGTCTCGGAGTTGGTGGCACTGTGTGCTTGCCGATCTTTCAGATCGGTGGCTGTAGGGTTCATGGATGGTGTCGGCGAGGCGGCGGCGGCGACTCCATCAGATGGGTTTTTCCTCCTGCTCTGTCCCCGTTGCTGCGGCGTTGTCTCCGGCGCCATGGTAGAGCAGAGAGGATTCGTTCAGGAGTACGTGCAGACGGTGGTCTGCACCGATGACAGCTGGAAGATGGTGCACCTTGTGGTGGGTTCGTGGTTGGAGGCTGACGGTTCTAGTTCCCTACTCCGACGACGTCGTCGTGCGGGGGTGCCAGTGCTAAAGTTCGATGGCGTGTCCGGGGTCATGCTGCCCCGGTCTGATTCTTTCAACGGCAATGGTTTATCTTATGGCAAACTATTTTGGAGGTCCGAAAAGCTGATGATCAGCGATGGAGCCGCGTCGAGCTCGGGTGAAGAGGTGATCTGTCTATTTTTTCTTTGGTGGCTGCTACGGTGGTGCCGAAAAAGATGGATATGCGTTGGTTTGTCACATAGGTTTATCCTATGTTTCCAGATCTGTAAGATCGGTGTATACGTACTTTGTATCTCGTCTTTTATTTATCAATGAGAATCGTATTACCATGAAAAAAAAAAACTGGGAGGGAGGCGTTTCCCGAGCTTCTCGTATGTGGGAGCGAAGGGCTACGAAAAAAGGGACATGTCGTTCGACCAAATTACTCCAAAACTGCCACCCTCGTCCAGAGAGCGCAACTGGTCAAACTCCCGACCCGCTGCGATGGAAAAAAAAGAAAGAAGAAAATCGAGCCACTCACCCGCATCTTCCCCAAGCTCCTGACCCCGACCTCGACCCCCACCCCCACCCCCACCCCGCCGCCGGCGACCCGCCCCCTACCCCCACGGCCGCTTGACCACCTCGTCCGCCGCCACCTCTCTCCGTTCGCCGCCGGATCCTGCAGCTCTGCCGCGTATCTCCCAGCTCCGCCCCGAATCCCTGAAGGTCGCTCGTCCGTCGCCGGCGCCGCCAGGTTCTCGTCGCCGGTGCCTAGGAGCAGGTCGTCATAGATCTGGAGCTCGTCCACCACAAAGAACCAGCGCCATCCTTCTGCTCCAGCTCCATGTCGACGTCCCAAGCACCGGTAAGATCTCGAAATTTGCAAAAATAATTTTCTGGATGTGATTGTTTAGTAGTGGTCTAGTGGACCACTTGCTGTGTAGCTGATTCAAGTATTACTGTCAATAACATGTAGATGATGATTCAAGTAGTACTGTCCAGATTTTGTTGTACTAAGATTTTGCTGTATCGATTGTGCTAGTAGTGCTGGATGCGTAGCAAAATTCCAGATTTTGTTAATAGATGATGCTAATAATACAAATACAGTAAATTCCACTTATGTCAGTTGATGATGCTAGTAAATTCCAGTTCTGTTAATGCTATGTTATTTGCTTAGAATTAATATTTGTCATGAACTTGTATTAGTTTACAAATTGTATTTGTGATGAACCCATGTTATTTGTTATGAGCCCGTTCTTATGAATGCTTGATTGTTTATTTTTGTCCAATTGCAGATGAATTCCTCAAATGATGACAAAGCATCGCGGAAGGAATAGTAGCTTGAGCAGTTCTTGTTAAATCAGGGGCATTTCAGACATCTCACCACTAGACACAGCAAATAAGCTAAATCTGTAGAAGCCCAAAAGAAGTCTCCAGACAGTTTCTACGAGTTTCTACCCACCACAGTTTCTCCCCACCAAAATCTATAAGCAGGCTTCTGCATAAACAGAAGCCCAAAAGAAGTGGCCCTAAGCAGCAGCTGTGTAGGAGCACCACAAACCACCATCCGTAGTCCCTCCGTCCCGCTGCCGCTGCCCCCATCCTCCTTGGAAAGCAAATCCATGGCGGGCTTCGTGAAAACCGGAGCCGTGGTCTGGTGCTTGACCGTCATAGGCTGGATCCTCGTTCCCATTATCACCTTCCTGGTGAACAAGCTCTTTGCCTACCTCTCCATTGACTTAGAGCAGAAGCTCAACGATCTGAAGTTATGCAGTATCCCTGTTTTGGAGGAGAAGCTGACGGCTGTCCAGAAGCAGAGGGTTGTTGCAGCAGCGAGAAACATGGGATATGAATCTAGTCTGCAGAAACTCGGCGAGACTATCAGGTCAGCCTTGTACGATGCGGACGACGTCCTTGATCTTGTGGAGTATCACCGGATCGAGAAGAAGCTCGCTAGTGACAGAAGCATGTGTCTGCAGCACCTGCGCAAGGTTGTTGGCGCTTATGTCGCAAACTGCAAGGAGTGGTTTGGACCATCCCTTGCTGCTGCGCGGTCCCGATGCAAGCAGGAATTGGAACGTCTCAACCAACTCTGGCGGGGGTTCTTCGCCCCACGCGGAACACCTGAGGAACAGCAACAAAGAAGCATGTGGCAGCAGCACCTGCACGAGGCTGTTGGTGCTTGCATCGCCAACTGCAAGGTGTGGTTTGGACGATCCCTTGCAGCTGTGCGATCGAGATGCACGCAGGGATTGGATCATTCGGATCAGCAGCAGCTCCCAATCCGGAGGTCAGTCCCCCGCCCTGATCCAGAGGCTCCCAGAAACCCTCAGGAACAACAAACAAGCCCTGATCTACAGGCTCCGGAAAACCCCCACGAACAACAAAGAAGCTCTGATCAACAGGCTTGCCAGCTTCCAGATGGTTCAGAGACCTCATTGAACTCCATCCTGCAGAGGCTCCACATCTGCTTCTTTGCCATCTATAGCTGTTGTAGATCCATACTCAGCTGGCTAGCAGGTGTGTATGAAGTGTTTGGCATCAAACATAACAAGGTACCGTTTGATCCACGTCTTGAATAATTCAAGTATATCAAAGAATTTTAGTATTTCTTTCGTAAAAAAACATGTTAGTAATTCAGCACTTTAGGTACCCCCCCCCCCCCCCCACACCACACACACACACACACCCCACACACACACACAGAGAAGGCACTCTTAATCTTTTTTAAAAAAAAAATACAAATAAAAAAATGTCCTGTATAATTTAAGATGGAACAAATAATTGTACAAGTTGAAGTAAAAGGATGATTAATCTATGTAATAGCTGCAAGATTTGGATCAATCATGAAGAGTTCATTGTACCCTTGTATCGTACTGCATTTGAAAATTTCGTGCATGATTATATCTAAACTTCATCTAAATAATCAAAGAATTATTCGGTTTCAAAAATACAGTTTAGGTACAAAATAATACATAGATTTGGGGGCTGCGACTTTATTCAATGTAAAACGAATTACAGAGGGCAGATTGAGGAGAAGCCCTTCTTATCCTCCCTTTGGAGACGAGCAGTTCTTCCTCGATGGATTCCTCCCCCCTGGCTTATCCCCTTTATTTGTAGGTGGGCGCCAAGGCTTATTCAACCTAATCAAATCTTAACTTTCCTAACAAACTCTATCCCAACTTTGGTAACTAATCTGGATACAAGGAAACCAACCCCCTGGCTAAGGAAACTAATCCTTTCCTTTGATAACTAACTTGGACACGAAGAAAGCTCCTCCTAGGTGCTATCTGGTGCGCCCTTCTTCTCTTCTGCGGACGCCGGTTGGGCTGCCGTACATTAATTTGGGCTGGCACTGGTATGTTTTCCCAATGAAAGCATCCACAACAATAGTACTGTACAAAATATTTCCATGTATTGGTCGAAAGAGAGGCAATTGTATTGGTACAAATATATTTCCTTGTATTGGTACAAAAATACGGTACAACAGAATACTTTTTTTGTTTTCCTTTTCTAATCATTTGAGACTTGTTTATTGCAGGAGTATGCTATTGGATTAAATTCTTTCCAGCTTATGATCCATGGTAAAAGCTTGAGAAAGAGATTGGAGGACATTGATTCTACTCTCACTGTCTTGAAAGGATCACCTCTATTGAATGAGCTAAGCAGCAGCACCGTCAACGGATCTGGCAATGAAAGCAGCAGCACCGTCAACGGATCTGGCAATGAAAGCAGCAGCAGTTCTTCCGTTCACGACAAAGATGAGGAAAGAAGAAGGAAAGGCAAGGAGATTGCTGACATGCACAGAAACATTCCACAAACAGTAATCGGTCGAGAGAAGGATCAGATTGGTGTAAGTAAGCTGCTTCGTAGTGGATCAAGCTCTGTGATTGTCATACATGGAATTGCTGGCTCTGGAAAGACTACCCTAGCACGACATGTTTGTGATCATGAGAAAAAAGTTTCATCAAAAGAAAAAAATCGTGAGAAAAAAGCCGCGCTCAAATATTTCGACCCGATCATGTTCATTCAGGTATCCAAGACTTTCAGACTGCGTGATATATTTATTGATATGCTAATGGAGATCGCCGGGCAAGATGGGCAGCCAAGTATCAAAGATAAAAGTCTAGAGACTCGACAATGTGAAGAGTTAAAGGAAAATTTGAAGAAAAAATTGAAAGGTAAATGCTTCCTGTTGGTACTGGATGATCTCTGGGTTATCGGTGATAAGAATGAGGAGATGCAGAGGGATATTCTACTTGATGCCCTCGCTGATGGGGATGCTGGTGGAAGCAGAATTCTGGTGACAGCTCAAAAAGGAGATGCAGCGGTAGGTCTAGGTGCTTGTGAGATTATTTCAATACGTGAATTGGAACCAGAAGAGTACTTGTCATTGTTCATGCATTATGGATTACAAGGCCCGGTTGATGCTCATACAAGAGAGAAGTTTGAAAGCATTGGGAGCAGGATTGCGGAAAAGCTACACAGGTTACCACTTCCAGCAGTAACAGTAGCAAAGAGGCTTCGGGGAAAAAATATTGAGACCTGGAAAAGAACAGCGAGTCTAGACATGTTGAAAGATACAATGGGAGCTCTGTGGTGGAGCTATGAGCAACTTAGCCCGGAGATCAGGCGATGCTTTGAATACTGCAGCACTTTCCCAAGGGGATACACGTTTAATCAACATATGTTGGTTTGTGTGTGGGTAGCACAAGGTTTTGTGAACACCAGTAATGCAACAGAGGAGCCGGAAGATGTAGGCCAAAGCTACTGTGACGAGTTACTGACATTCTCATTTTTCAGCGCTACTCCTTTTAAGGGCTTCTTCAGAATTCATGATCTACTGCACGAGTTTGTAGAAAGGATTGCTGGAAGCAACTCCTTTATAATTGGTGTGAATGGCATTGACTACAGACAAGATATCCCACCAGAGATTCGCCATCTTTTTATTGAGACCTATGATATACGGGAGGCAACCACCGGGAAAATTCTCGAATTGGAAAATTTGCGCACTCTCATCATTGACGAGCACTACCGTCTCGATGAGCATACGACCATTGATAACGTACAACAACAGGGTTTTGTTCAGGAAAAACTCATAAAGGATATTTTTGAAAAGATGAGGAAACTGCGGGTGCTGATCATAAGTATAAAATACAGACAAAACCGTGAGTTCTTGATCTCAGAATCTATAGGTGAAATGAAACATCTAGGTATTTTTAGCTTTTATCCAATATTCAAGTTCCGCAATCAGGTGGAGTTTTCAAAAGCAAGACCTTGGCCACCCACGAATCTGATTTTACCAAGCACCGTAACCCAGCTCTACCAGATGCAGGTCATCGAAATTTTTGCTGGTGTCAATGTTTCCTACCCTGAAGATTTGACTAATAACCTCATCCATTTGCGGAAGGTCAGGGTGACTCCTGGTTTACCAAATATTGGCAGGCTGACCTCACTCCAATGGTTGCCATGTTACATTGTTAAGGAGGAAGAAGGGTACGAGTTAAGGCAGCTGAAGCCCCTAAACAAGCTTCGAGATAGTCTGGCAATACATGGTCTTGAAAATGTTCAAAGCAAAGCTGATGCTCTCGAAGCCGATCTAGCCCGCAAGACGCGTCTCACAACATTAGCACTTTATTTTGGCAGAAGCAATCCAGGCGTGGAAGAAACTGTACTTGAGGGCCTTTTACCTCCGAAGGATCTTGAAGATCTGCGGATACACAAATACAGCGGTTCAAGTTATCCAAGTTGGATGTTGAATCAGAATTCAGAAACCCCAAAGAACCTGGATGGTCTCTTACTCGACAGCTGCAGCAAATTGGTAGATATTCCTGAAGGAAGCGAGTTCTTTGCTGGTTTGCGTCGGCTCACAGTGGTAGGTTGCAACAGGAAGCGCCTCAGATCCTACCCCAGACTGAGAGCCCGCCTGTGGCAAGATGGTTAAGAGGGTGGTTGTACCCCTAGCCCACCAGAGTTCAATCTCCAGGTTTGACGCTGGTGTTTCTCATTTAAGGCGGAATATTCTTCAGTGGGAGGCGACGTTCCCGTCGACAGCGAGGCACCCGTGGTGACTTCGTCAATCTCAAGACTCGACCCGCCGACTCGGTCTCTCGGAGGTGCTCATAGGGGTAGGCTGTGCGTGCGTGCGTTCATAGTGGTGAGTGTGTGCGCGTGTATATGAGCGACTGCATTGTACTGTGTTTCACAAAAACAAAAAAAGATCCCTCACCAGACTGGACATCCTTGCCTGCTATGAGATCGAGCAACTTCCGACGCTGCCCCGGTCCCTTGAGGAAATCCTCACTGGTGACGACGAGAACAAGCTCTGGAAATCATTTCAAGATGAGACCCACCCAAATCGGGAAACAAGTGAGCACGTTTCCTGCAAAGAATTTTGGCCGCCCATACATGGATACGGTGGCGAACCGCGCAAGTTCCAGTTCCATTTTTAAAAAAATCAAAACATTTCATTTTTTAAAGTATATTTGGCAGGCTAGATATTATTGTGATTAGAGTATACTTGGTAGTTTTCATATTGTATTGTAGCCAATCATATGTATCTATTGTGATTCGAGTACACTTGGTAGTTTTCATATTGTGTTGTAGCCAATCATATGTATCAGGGATATGTATCGGGGAGGTGCGTTGTCCCAAAGTCTCGTGTTCTTTATTTATAAATAGACCGATAAGCACTATGCAAATATCTCAGCCATTACATGCAAGCTATTGTACCTATATGATATCACAAATAATAGGTTCCACTAGGAAAAGTGCATAGGTTCCACTAAGAAGAGTGCATGTGCGTTGCAACCGGTGGGAATTTACTTATCGTTAGTTTTAGAGATTAGCAATCGAGAATTCAAGAAGGATTATGCATGTCAAAAATTGCATTAACTACACCTCTCCGCGCTACACTACGGCTATAGAGCATGCGCGGGGAGAGGTGACGGAGATGATTTTTTTTTTTGAAACTTTTCCGCTATATTAGGTCAGCAAGCCGCCTCATTAAAACTCTGCCAGTCCCTTTCGGTACCCTGATTAGGGAAAGAGTGCGTCTGAAACTTGCCGCCTTTAACCATTGTCAATTGTTACATCGTGTATGATACTACTGAGAAGAAAACTAGGGGGTTCATCGACCCAATTACAAGAACTCCTAGTAAGAAAACTAGAATTTGCTAGTTCATGGGCCACCTGATTTGCTTCCCTTCGGCAATGCACAAACAGAACACTATCCATAGTCGAAGCAACACGGTGCCATGTGCTACTGGCTATCCGTCCATTGAATGTTTCATGGGGATCGGAGCTATATATCTCGCTTAAATGGTTTAAAGACGTATTACGGTTTGGAAATACACGGGCCGAAAATGGATCCTCATACGTTACCTGACAACTTTATGCTGTGCTTGTCAGTGAGGGGCCGGATGGGCAGGCGTTGTATATAAAAATGTAAAATTGAAAATCAAAACTCCTCCACGCGCCCACGGTTTAGCTTGGTATTCGAGACTAAGTGGGCCATGCACGACACGTGTGGACATAAGAAAAGGTGAAACACCTGGGACACAGATCCTAGGTATCGTTCCCCCACTCCATTGCAAATCTGCCAGTGCATCGAGACACGCCTCTCCATCTGTACAGATCTTTCGCCGTCTTCTCCACTACCTTCTTCAACGACATCGAATCCCGGCGGCGAATCTGTGCCCAGCTAGACGGATGGAAACCGAAATGTGAGTTCTTGTGTTCCCCTTCCCCTTGACAATCTCAATTTATTCCCCATTTAGAAAGTCCATTTTGTTTTCTGCTATGGATCAACCGACCCTAGCTCGCAATCTCATTCGCATCCCGTTCCGCCGCCAGGGATTGCACGCCAGAGATGTCTGTGTTCGATGTCTCCATAGAACCCATTTTGAGCAGAGGTAGTGCGGAATCTACAGTCTGCACCGGGACCGGCGACGTTAGCATGGATCAGTCGGGATGCGCGTCCGTCGGCGGCGACGCCGGGGACAGCAGCACTGGGGATGGAGGCGCCGGAAGCAATGCAGTCTAGACCGAGGACAACAGCAGCGTTGGCTCGGCCAGCCTCGTAGGGTGTGAGACAATCGAGTTCAGATGCCAGACTTGGTGGAAGCATTTGTTCAGAAGGGTGAGTTAATCCAAAATAAAGAGTGCAGTCCTGAGCAAAAGCGCTGAGCACGTAGGGCATCGACGAACTCTGGTCGAGGAGGCTCACCGGTGTTCATGGAGCGCGGCGGGTGTGTGCTCGGCGACCCTCTTGGGGCGTGCTCATCCGGGGGCGTAGTTGTTGCTGAACCTGGACGATGTGAAGAGCCTCATTAATTTTTGGTGGGCTGGGTGGCAACGTTCTCCATGATCGAAATTTTGATAGAACAGACCACATTGACGAACGTAATGTCAAAAAAGACCACCTGCAAAAATCTTTGTCAAAAAGGACCACTTCAGGCGTGGCGGCAGGCGCCCCAGGCGACACGTGGCGCCTGCCGCCACGGACGGAGGCGACAGGAGAGGCCGCCAGAGGCGGTGGCGGCACGTTCCTCCGAAACGGAATCCCTATGCACTGGAACGGGATTTCTGACAGACAGGTGCCAGCCGCCATGGCCTATGGCGGCACGTCTAGCTGGCGGGCAGGCCGCCTGGGCCGGTGGCGGCCTTTGGCCATGCTGCGCAGCCACACTGATTTTGCATGCACCAGTCGACGAGACGCGCGCTGATTTCCGGCTGCATGTATGCATAAAAGTATTAATTGTTTAATTGACAACACACGGTCTGGACAGCGAGAAATTAAGGGGAGAGAGAGTTGCAACTTGCATGTTGCTTGGACCCTGATATTTTCTAGCTAGCTCGACGGAAGACTAATCAGTGGAGCTCACAGGGTGCCGCCTTGGGCAGTGGCGGCATGACACGCTGCTCCATTTCCCGTCCGTGTCAGTTGTCAGAATTCCGTTTCCCCATCGTGCCGCCATGGGCAGTGGCGGCAGGGACTGCAACTTGCATGTTGCTTGGACCCTGATATTTTCTAGCTAGCTCGACGGAAGACTAATCAGTGGAGCTCACAGGGTGCCGCCTTGGACAGTGGCGGCATGACACGCTGCTCCATTTCCCGTCCGTGTCAGTTGTCAGAATTCCGTTTCCCCAACGTGCCGCCATGGGCAGTGGCGGCAGGGGCGGCAGGGACCTGCCGCCTTGGCCGGTGGCGGCAGGCGACACGTGTCGCCTGGAGCGCCTGTCGCCACGCTGTAGGTGGTCTTTTTTGGCAATTCGTTCGGGAGGTGGTCCTTTTTGACAATGTACTTGTCGAAGTGGTCTTTTTTGTCAAAAATTCTCCATGATCTAGTGCCGTGTACGACGAGTCGTCTGCCTGCAGAATCGTGAAGAGGGCCTCATAGGTAGGCCGTAGGTGGACCTCCAGCTGGAGGTGTGGGCTGATCCATACAGGTGTGGCCGTGCGTGCTCTTTGCTGCTCTTTGGCGCAATTACTGGAGGTATATACTGTAATTTTCTGGTGGTAAACTTCACAGACTTATGGTCGTGGGGCAATTAGGCATCTGGTTACAGACCCAGAGCATGAAATCGCTTAACAAAATATAAGATCACGTAGATATAATTGCTGCATCTTTGGTTAATACTTAAACATCTTGATCACACATGAAAAAACAGTAGAAAAACGCACGTGGCGGTTGGAAACATGGGTGAAAGCTCTGACCCTGAAGGAAGAGACTACAATAAATAACTTCAACGGACATCTACCTCCATTACTGTCCTCTGTCTTGCAGGTCTATGTGATCCTACAACCCGGAGGTCCCTCTGACGCCGGGCTACCCCTGGAACACCTGAATACACACGCTACGCATTGCCAGGGTATAGACCAGTTGTAGCCAGACTTCAGAACTTGGTCTGGACCATCTGCATGGCGCAAGCGAGGAGCACCATGAGACAAAGGACGAAAGTGCTCGTCGCCGTGGAGCTCAACTCTCGCAGCAGTTGAACGACGGCCGCCATTGGGTAGCCGGCACGCTCCTGTGCTACTTCGACCAACAAATGGAGTCCTTCCCCGGTGATGAAGTACGCACAGTCGTCCTCCCAGAGCCAGAATCGACATGACCCTTCCTCCTGCCACGGACATGAACACAAATGGACCAAAGATCTCAGACCGGCGCGGTTTTTTTTTTTGCCGGTGATGAAGTACACAAATGGAAATCAAGGTAGTAAGAACAAACCAGCTAGTGCGTGCAACGGTAGAAGCGAACACCGGGATTGGCATCAGTGCCGGAGACGAAGAAGACGATGCGGGCAGCACGACACCATGGGGCACGTGATCAGAGGTAGAGGTGGCGGTGGGGATCTAGTTCTAGCCCTACCGGCTCGACCAGATGAGTGCGACATGGTACAGGACGATCGTGATCTTAACTCTGTAGCAATGGCGGATGAAGAAAAGGAAAAGACGACGGACATGAAGCAATGGAAATCGGATGGAGGAACGAGGCCTGAATATATAGCAAAACTGAGGTAAAAACGGACGGAAATGTTAACGTTACACAGTGCCGAACCCGCGTGTGTACATCAAACGGTAACTTTTTCATTAAATTTGGGTCCCCTTCTGACTTTCACCTGCTGTACTGGCCCACTCCATGTATTTCACCTTGCTCCAATACGAGAATGAAAAGGGGTCTAATTTCAGTGTACGATGTGAAGGCTATTCCAAGTGGCGAATCTTGATGGTCCCAGCGCCGTTGATGCGCCAGGTTCACATGCCGCCGTCCTCAACGTCGCATTTTCCGTCGAAGCCAAGTCTACACAGTCTGCAAAAATCACGGCTGATTCATTCCACCACCTTTCCACTCCAGTACACGCCTCCACTGTCTCGAGTGAATCAGACTCCATAAGAACATTATTACACCCCTTACTTGCTCCAAAGGAAAGTCCTTCCTTCATCGCTAGTGCCTCCGCCATGGCAACTGAGGCAACAAAAGGAAGAAAGCAAGTCTTTGCTGCTACAAATGTACCTTTATAGTCACGCAGGACAACCCCAATCGCTCCTTCATGTACATCCTCATGGAAAGAAGCGTCAACATTAATTTTAATCTGTCGAGGATTTGGTCTTGTCCATCTTATCTCAGCTTCCCCTTTCTGTTTGACGCATGCACGTGCAGAATTCGCAGAGATCGAAAGAATCGATGTCCTGCACTTATGAAGAGGTGGAACCTCCTCACCGTGGGCTCGACGTCGCCGAATCCACCATAAATACCAACATGTGACCGACACTGTTTCCTCCAGATCAATAAAATCAATCCCCGGCATTGTATTATTGTTACTTCGCAAGAGATGTTCCAACACGGCTGATCCAGCTCGGTCAACATGCGTAGCTTGTTCTATTATTTCATGAAGTCCTAATGATGCCCAAAGGTCTTTAGCAGTAGCGCACTGGAATAATAGATGTAAAACGTCTTCAGCCCCTTGGTTGCAAATAGGACACTCTCCAGACGTACCAATATGTCGGTTAGCCAAGATGCATTTGAGAGGAATAATACCATGAAGAGCTCGCCACACAAATATTTTAATTTTGCTCGGAACTTTCAATTTCCATAGAGTTCTCCATACCGGATTATTTGCTGAACCTCCTGGCAATGCAAACTGTTGAGCTCTAGGCCCGAATTGGTGCTTCCACTGTAGATAGTAACCAGATTTAACCGTATAGCGCCCATGAGAATTATGTTTCCAGACAATAAAATCATCAAAGCCATGAGTGTTGATCGGAATTCTGAGGATTTGTTCAACGTCCACTTGGTAGAAATTTTCAGTCAAGAGCGTTGCATCCCAGGTCCCAGTGATGGGGCTGATCAATTCTGACACCCTAGTAAAAACAGTGGCTCCTCTAGGAGAAATAACCTTGCCATCCAAGCTAGACGGGATCCAAGGATCCTGCCATATATTAATATGCTCTCCAGTGCCTACTCTCCAAATCATACCTCTCTTAAACGTAGTTAGACCGGCCAGCAGACTTTGCCATGTAAAAGAAGAGCCCGCTTTTGGTCCAGCTTTCAAAATATCCCCATGAGGGTAGTACTTTGCTCTAAGAACTTTTGCCACTAATACAGAAACGGCTATTAGTGGCACACGGTTTTGGGATTCTGTGGCGCACCCCCAGGTTTGCTGGGTGCGCCACAGAATTCTCGCCACTAAAATTATTTCTGTGGCGCACCCAGCGCAGTGCGCCACAGAAATAGCTCGGCAGCACCCCTATGCAGAAATGGAAATGAATCAACATTTCGGCAAACATCCATGCACCACGCCGGCGCAAGCAAAGATTCATGCAAACCACACACACAAGTTTCATGCATAGATCCGTTCAACAAATAGTTTGCTCCATGCAAACCACACACACAATCGCCCGCCGACAAGTTTCTCATACCTTTAACAAACACCCATCCAACAATACCCACCTAGTAGATCTAGATCCGTTCCCGAGACGTGACCGTGATCGTTGAGAGAGAGTGTGTGGTGATGGAGGGAAAATAGTGGACAAAAAGAGAGGAGGAGAATATATATGGAGGCTTTCCCCAAGCCCTCACCAATTCTATGTCAAACAAAGTAGGTTTAACAACAAATAATGGAGAATAGGATGGTCAAAATGCCATGGGAGAGAGGAGGAGCTCGAGCTAGATGCATGGGGGGAGAATGAAGAAGGTCACATGGGGAAAGTGGGTGTTGCCACCTTTTTGTGGATCTGGGCCAACATTCTGTGGCGCACGCAGCTCGGTGCGCCACAGAATATCACCTTTCTGTGGCGCACCGTGTCTTGTGCGCCACAGAAAGCTAACATTCTGTGGCGCATGGTGGCTGGTGCGCCACAGAATGTGAACTTTCTGTGGCGCACCAGAAGCGGTGCGCCACAGAAATTGCCCAGATGGACCTAGGCCCAATGATTGCACGTGGGACCCACAGGATTTCTGTGGCGCATGGACACACATGCGCCACAGAAGTCTGACTTTCTGTGGCGCATGGGTGTCCATGCGCCACAGAAAATAAACTTTCTGTGGCGCATGGCCACCAGATGCGCCACAGAAAGTCCAATATTTATGTGGCGCACCTCCTCCCATGCGCCATAGAAATATTTCTGTGGCGCACCAATTAAGGGTGCGCCACAGAGTGTCCACCTATCTATATAGGGTTTCCCTACTAGTGTGCACAAAGAGACTCCGGTTCTTGAATAAGTCTCCAAATCTGTTTCGCTAACATAGCCAAGTTGAAAGAGTGGAAATCACGGAAGCCCATACCCCCTTCATTCTTTGGATAACAAAGCTTCCACCATGCTAGCCAGTGCATTTTGTTGCTATTCTCGTCATCCCCCCACCAAAATTGGGCAATGGCATCCATCATCTGTTTACAGACACCAATCGGTATTTGGAAGACCGACATCGCATATACAGGGATAGCCTGCGCTACTGCCTTGAGTAGAATTTCTTTACCACCAATAGACAACAACTTTTCCTTCCATCCATTAATTCGTTGGATTATTCTTTCAACAAAATTTAAGAAACAATCACTTTTATCTGCTCCGACAATGGCTGGAAGGCCTAAATACTTATCAGAGATTGCCTCAGTGTCGATATGGAGCTCTTCACATATTTCAGCCTTTATAAGAACATGAGTATTCGGGGAGAAGAAAATACTTGATTTTGGCAGACTCACCAATTGTCCAGAATTTGCACAATAGGTATCCAGAACTTGCTGTAATGAGGTTGCATTATTCATATCCGCCTTCATGAGAATCAAGGAATCGTCAGCAAATAAAAGGTGTGAAACTGACGGTGCATTCCTGCACACCCTAACCCCATCGATGCCACCAACCTCTTCCTCGTACAACAACAGACTAGACAAGCCTTCTGCACAGATAAGGAACAAATAGGGAGATAGAGGATCACCCTGTCGTAAGCCCCTCGTAGGTATAAAAACATCCGTCTCCTCAGAATTGAATCTCACCTGATACCATATGTGCTGTGGTATTATGGAGGACCAGTAAAATTAATCATCATTTCGTATTTTGAGTGAAACCTCCGTCAGCTCATGAGCTAGCCGGATATGGGGACGCGGCTTCGGTGATCCCCTTTTTGTGTTCCGTGCGTACTCCGGCAGGTGGCGCGATTTGATTGGCTGCCCTTTTTCTCTCAGGCCCAGCATCGTGGGAGCGGAGACGTCTCGGCTTACGCCGTTTACCTCCGTCCGTCTCTATTGCTGGATATACACGTCGGACCGCGTTCCGTTTTTCTCTCTCGCTGTTAGAGTATATTACGTATTAGGTTTAAAGAGTTGTAATCCTAGTCTATCTCTCCTAGGTTTCCTTAGAGCATCTCTAGCAGAACCCGCAAAACGGTCAAACCCGCATAATAACCGCCCGATGCGGATTGAAAACCGCAAAACGGCGGAGAACAGAATCCGCAAATTTACCCAACCCGCAAAAGATTTTGCAGGCCCCCGTGAATCCGCGCCTCCGAACCGAGTTTTCGCGGATTTCGGCGCCGATTCTAGGGGCCCCTGCATTTGGTCAAAGCGGTTGGCGGGTGGGAGTTTTCACCACGCGTTATTCCTCTCTTCTTCCCCAACTCGCAGCCGCCGCCGCCAGCGCCGCCGCCTGCGAATCCCTCCCTTTCCCGGCCGCATCTGACGGGCGCCCCGCCGCACGCGAGCTGCCCCGGCCGCGGAGGTCCCCTTCCGCCGTTTTCCCCTAGCCGCGTCCGCGGAGAACGGAAATCTGCGCCGCCGCCGCCGATCTGCCGGTGAGTCTAATTGCCGCTCGATTTCGCTTCGATTTCGGCCGTAGTAGTAGGTAGTGAGTATGCCTTGCCCATTTCAGATGGAGTTGAGCCCGGAGGAAGAGCTCGTGCTCTCCGATTCGTCCTGGAGTTGGAGTTGGAAGGGGCTTGAACTTGGAGTTGTCATATGACAATGTTGGTAGCCGTGTGAAGCCAGCTAGAAACCCAGACCGCGTCCAAGCTTTTCTGCAGACTTACCGTGAGATAGAGGACAAGGACGAACACAACCAACTGCAGCTAGACTTGGTTGAACACATCTGGCAGCTGCATGGGCAGTAGCTATTTTTTAGTTAATTTGAGCCATGTTTGATTCAAACAATATTGTTATTCTACAACATCTTGTATTGAATTATTGTTTAATTCGTGTGATTCAAACTTTTATTGTAATAAACTATTTGTGAGGATTCATAATATCCTACTATTGTAATATGAATCTTTATAATTTAGGTCTAATTTATTTATCATTCCATTTTTATGATATTCTGCCTATCTTGCTGTTTTGCATATGCAATTTCAGAACGCCGCGCGGCGGAGCAGAACCCGCAAAGCAGAACCGCAAATTCTGTTATGCGGTTCTGCTTTGCGGGTTCTACTCCGCCGCGCGGCGTTCTGAGCAAAAAACCGCGAGTTGCGCGAACTGCAAAACTGTTTTGCGGGTTCCCCTTTTGCGGGTTCTGCTAGAGATGCTCTTAGCCCCCAAGTATTCTCTCCTTTATATACAACCCACCGTGGCTCATTGTAATAACCAAATATTAGACAATCAATATTCCGCAATCTATCATGGTATCAGAGCGTTCCGTTCCTCAACTTAGGGTTTAGCCACTACTTCCGGCGCGCCGCCCCCGGCGAAATCGATCTCCATGATCGCCGGGGGCGTCGCATCTCGTAGCTAGTTTTTGTTTCAAATTCATTAGATCCGTTCCATAGTTCTACCAATTTTCGTTTTCCAATTAGATCTAGTTTGCTTTAGCCACCAAAATAACCCCCGTCGATGCAATCAGCAATTCCACAATTTCTGCAGATCTGATCGATACACCAACGTCTGCCTCAAGCTGCTTTGTCCGGCCGGATACGCGCTGGACGTCAGGCAACTACGGGCGGCACAAGGGCTGCATGCAAGAATTTTGGACTCCATGTTCGCATGCGTGCATGTGCACATGGGACACGCATGGATCTCTCTGAGTCAAGATGCATCTTGCTGCACATCTACGCCGCCGATCTTCACCAAGCTATCGACTCCGATCTGCATCAACTGTGGTCATCATCGCCGACAACCATCTACACCAACATCATCGCTTCGTCGCCACCATCACTGATCGTGGTCCTCGTCAACGCCAACAAAATCTTCCTCTTCTCCACCAGCGACGCCGCGCTGAATACAAGCGGAAAACACGGGTCTAATCCCCGAAATCAACTACCGCTATAGTTCAACCTCCATCAACAACTACTTCGTCGTCTTCGTCCACCACGACCTCGCCGCCAGAGTTGCAGTCTATTTTTATTTTTACATTAATCAATTTTCTTCTTGCAACTATTTCGTCTACTCCGGCGTCAACGGCGGACAACTTCTACGCACTGACCGGTCACGGAGAATTTCCTTGCTGATCCCTCCAACTCTGGCTCGCATGGCTCATGGTGGTCCCTGTCTTCGCATGTCCGGCACTGGCAACGCCGGGATGTGCCTTCGTCCCCGACACGCTCCCGAGTCCGGCAAGCTCGGCAAGGTGTGCCGCCTACCTCGTCTACACCGACTCCATCAACGTCTAACTCAACTACCCCAACAACGGCAACATCGACCACAACTACAACACCCACAACTCGGCTACATCGACATCAAGGGATATCACCTCGGCTCCCTCTCCAGTTCGTGATTTCGGATTATGCTCTAGTCAGACCGTCCGCGACGCTCCAGCTGTTCGCGTCACTAACGATCCGACTGGGGGGGGGGGTGTTAGAGTATATTACGTATTAGGTTTAAAGAGTTGTAATCCTAGTCTATCTCTCCTAGGTTTCCTTAGCCCCCAAGTATTCTCTCCTTTATATACAGCCCACCGTGGCTCATTGTAATAACCAAATATTAGACAATCAATATTCCGCAATCTATTTACCTCCGTCCGTCTCTCTGGCTATAGAGCATGCTAGTTTATGTGGACGACATCGTCATTGCGGGTTTGTCCTCCTTCCGCAGGGACTGGAGTTGACGTCTGATGTGTCGGACGTTCGCGCGGCTGTGAGCGCCGAACATGGCGTGGACAGACGTCCACACCTCGGCTGCAGTCTTGCTGCCGATCAACTGAGCAGCGATGGTTGGTTCCATGGAGCTGAGGAGGAATCCGAGAACCCTCTGGTCCTGAGTCCACCAATGGTGGTAGGCGGCGTTGGGGAGGGTCACGACCTTGTTGCCTTCTCCCTGGGTGACCTCCTTGGCCGGCGCTGCAACGGTTCCGTCGAGATGACCATGGAGACCGGCGCCGGACAGGTTGGGCAAGAGGAGTCCCTTCCACAGCATGAAGTTGCTGTGATCAAGGCGGACGGGAATCGTCGGAGCAATGGCGCCACCGGAGGCGGGCGTCGACGAGGAGACGAGCGCTCCGGCAGCGTTCGATAACTGGAGAGCGGAAGACATCGCCGGCGGAGAGGGAGCTCGCACGGCGGCGGATCGATCGCGCGCACGCTGCAGAAGGGCTTGCGGCGGCGCGTGGAAACACGGTTCTGATACCAAGTTTTAGAATAGGATTGTTAGGGTTTGCGTGGGGTCAAAGGCCCTCATGTCATCACTATTTATAATAGGATCAGAGTACACGTACAATACAATGTATCAGAAGTATACATGCTAGACTACTTAACACTCCAGTCCTGCGTAGATAATTTCCCCAACAAGAAAAACGAATTTGTTTCTCTCTCTTCCCCAATCCCTGTTGCTATCTTCAATCCCCAATGCTCCGGTGCCGGGACAAGCTGGATCTGCAGCACGGCAGCAAGGAAAAGCTAAGATCTCTATCTCCCCATTACTAATCTGTCTTCCTGTTCTTCCACGATTCCTCCTATTCATCGATTCTGTACTGTAGTTTTCGTTGCGAGATACTACGATGCGGTAGCAAAGAATCAATAGCTGTCTTAGTAGAAATGCCAACAGATTTTGCGGCTTCTATCCTTGTAATTTGTACATCATCAATTTTTCTGTGATTTTAGCTGATGTGATTGCTTTGCGGTAGCAAGACTGTGACTATGCTCTGACACGAAGTAGTACACCATGTACGATCCATCTTTAAGGCTGATCTTCATGCTTGCTTTACATAAACACCGTGTTTCTGGTCTGCTGTACCTTTTACCATTCCTTGTTGATTCTGATGTTTTACTAACAGCACGAGTTCCTGTTAACAGGAAAGGTATTACTAATGTTGTGGCATTGCTAGCATCCTGTATATATATTGAAGAAGAAGTAAACTAGTACCTTGACTGTTGAGTAGATATTTCTGTATAGTACATTAGTGCCTCCTCCTCTAATAGCGCCTCCTCTAATAGCGGCTGTATAGTACATTAGTGCCTCCTCTAATAGCGCTTAGGCCCCTCCTCTAATTGAGGGTATGGAGGCCTCCCATTGTACCTATATATGTGTGTGCTTTGCACCAGAGTAATACAACGTGTGTTACAATCCCGTTCTACATGGTATCAGAGCATTTTTCGTTCCTAGCCTAACCATGGCCGCCGCGCCGCCTCCCCCGCGCGCCGCCGCTTCTCCCACCTCGCGCCGCCGCCGCCTCTACCGCGCCGTCGCGCCCTCCTCCTCCCTTCCGCGCCGCCGCCGCGCGCAACTCTAGTCGCTTCCGCCCCCTCTCCCCACCATGGCCGGGTTCTCCTCCTTCGGCCCCTTCGCCGGCCCCTCCGTTCCCGGCGCCTACGCCGCGCCGTCGCCCGCCTACTACCCCGCGCCTCCGTCGTCATCGACTCCATGGGATCCCGCGCTGCTGACCGCTTTCCAGTCCGCGACACCGCCCTACGCCCCGGCCTACAACGCCGCGCCACCGACCTACGCCCCGGCCTTCGGTGGCCCGCCGACCTACGCGCCTCAGCAGCCTACCTGGGACCCGGCACTCTACGCTGCCCATCAGCAGGCGCCCGCGCCCGGTTCCTATGCCGACGGCGGCAACTGGTTCATGGACACGGGCGCGTCCTCTCACATGGCCGCTCACCCGGGTAACCTCTCTCATTCTTTTCCAACTTCCACCGAGTCTCGCATCATTGTCGGTAACGGCGCCGGTCTCCCTATTTCTCATATTGGTTCTGCTAGTTTTCCTTCTTCTTCTAAACCACTGTCTCTTAATAATGTCATTGTCTCTCCCCATCTTATTCAGAATTTAGTCTCCGTTAAAACTTTTTCTCGTGATAATTCTGTAACTGTGGAATTTGACGCCTCTGGGTTTTCTGTTAAAGACGCCCGTACCCGGATGGTACTCCACCGATGTGAGAGCCCCGGCGATCTATATCCGATCCAGTCGTCCTCTCCCCCTAGCGCCGGACCTTGCGCTTTCTCTGCTAGCGTTGATCTTTGGCATGCTCGTCTTGGACATCCTAGTGCCCACACGCTCCATCAAATAATGAGGGTTTTTTCGTTTTCATGTAATAAAAAGGCTACGCATAGTTGTGAAACCTGTCGTGTGGGCAAACATGTTCGTCTCCCTTTTAGTAATTCCTCCACAGTTGCGTCTTTTCCGTTTGAGTTAATTCATAGTGATGTCTGGACTTCTCCAATCTCGAGTAATTCTGGTTTTTTATATTACCTAGTCATTCTTGATGATTTTTCTCATTTTGTGTGGACGTTTCCCCTCCGGAAAAGTCTGATGTCACCACCACTCTCACAGCTTTCTATGCCTATGTGTCTACGCAATTCGGTCGTCCCATCCACGCCCTTCAAACTGATAACGGAAAAGAGTTTGACAATGTCGCCGTCCGCACCCTCCTCTCCTCCCACGGCACTATTTTCCGCCTAACCTGTTCGTACACCTCACAGCAAAACGGTCGTGCCGAGCGTGTCCTCCGCACCCTCAACGACTGCGTCCGCACCCTCCTCTTCCACGGTCACGTCCCGCCCACCTTCTGGCCCGACGCCTTAGCCACCGCCACACTCCTCGTCAACCTCCGTCCGTGTCGTACTAGCTGGAACTATGCGCAACACCACCTCCTTTTCGGTTCCCCTCCTTCTTACGATGGTCTTCGGATTTTTGGTTGTCGTTGTTACCCCAGTGTCGCTGCCACCGCCCCTCATAAACTCGCTCCCCGTTGCATCCCGTGTGTCTTCCTTGGTTACCCGGCTAACACCAAAGGCTATCGCTGCTACGACCCCGTGTCCCATCGGGTCATCACTTCGAGGCACGTTTACTTTGACGAGTGTTGCTTCCCGTTTGCACAGGAACAGGTGGCGTCTTCTCCCCCTTCCGCGGGTGATATCCCGCGGCGTCGCGCCCTCGCACCGGCCGCGTCGACCCCGCCCTCGAGCTCGAGTTCGGGCGCTGCCTCGTCGACCCCGCCTGCGTCGCTCTCGAGCTCTCGCTCGGGCGCCGCCTCGTCGACCCCGCCTGCGTCGCTCTCGAGCTCTCGCTCGGGCGCCGCCTCGTCGACCCCGCCTGCGTCGCCCTCGAGCTCTAGCTCGGGCGCCGCCCTCGAGCCCTAGCTCGGGCGCCGCCCCGCCGACACCGCCTGCGGCGCCCTCAAGCTCTAGCTCGGGCGCCGATCCGCCGACACCGCCCGCGTCGCCCTCGAGCTCTCGCTCGGGCGCCGTTCCGTCGACCGCATCACCCTCGAGTGGACACTCGGGTGATGCCGCGCCTGCCCCTCCGGGTCCGGTCACCCGTGCACGCGCTGGCGTCTTCCGCCCGTCGACGCGGTACCCTGTGAACGCATGCGTCTGCAACGCCGCGACAGCCCCGTCGCCGCCCCTGGCGCCTTCTCCGCTGCCCGCCTCGGCTCGGGCGGCCCTCCGCGACCCGTTGTGGCTTGCGGCCATGCAGGACGAGTTCGACGCCCTGCAGCGCAACCAGACCTGGCAGCTCGTTCCTCGACCGCGCCATGCCAACATCATCAGCGGGAAGTGGGTCTTCAAGCACAAGTTCCATCCGGATGGAACCCTCGATCGGCACAAAGCGCGATGGGTCATTCGCGGCTTTCGTCAGCGCGCCGGTGTTGACTTCGCCGAGACCTTCGCCCCGGTGGTCAAGCCCGGCACCATCCGCACCGTGCTCCAGCTCGCCGTGTCTCGTCGCTGGCCCGTTCACCAGATGGACGTCTCCAATGCCTTCCTCCATGGTCATCTTGAGGAGCAAGTGTTCTGCCAGCAGCCCACCGGCTTCGTCGACTCCGCTCATCCGGATCATGTGTGCCTGCTTTCGCGCTCATTATATGGGCTCAAGCAGGCGCCCCGCGCGTGGTACCAGCGTATCGCAGCGTTTCTTCACCAACTCGGCTTCCGCTCCACACGGTCCGATGCCTCGCTGTTCGTCTACCATATGGGAGACGCCACGGCGTACCTGCTGCTCTATGTCGACGACATCATCCTGACGGCCAGCACCCCTGCGCTCTTGCAACAGCTTACCAACTGTCTTCGTGCTGAGTTCGCGCTCAAGGACTTGGGGCCCCTACACTACTTCCTCGGCATTGAGGTTGTGTGCCGACCGGATGGCTTCTTCCTTCATCAGAAGAAGTATGCTTACGAGCTACTCAACCGCGCCGGGATGCTTAACTGCAGCCCCGTCTCCACGCCCGTCGACACGAAGGCCAAGCTCTCCGCCACGGATGGCTCTCCAGCGCCTGACGCCTCGCTCTACCGGTCCATCGTTGGTGCGCCCCAGTACCTCACTCTCACCAGACCGGAGCTACAGTATGCTGTTCAGTAGGTGTGTCTTCATATGCATGCCCCCCGTGATGCTCATTGGACTTCGGTGAAGCGGATTCTCCGCTACATCCGTGGCACTCTGGACCTTGGTCTCTCGCTGCACGCCTCTGCCGACACGGACATCATCGCCTACTCGGACGCGGACTGGGCCGGCTGCCCTGACACGCGGCGCTCCACCTCGGGGTACTGCGTCTACCTTGGACCCTCACTCATCTCGTGGTCGTCCAAGCGGCAGCCTACGGTCTCTCGCTCCAGCGCCGAGGCAGAGTATCGGGCTGTTGCTAATGCTGTCGCCGAGTGTTCTTGGCTTCGACAGCTACTTCAGGAGCTCTCTTGTCCCGTCGACAAGGCCACCGTGGTCTACTGCGACAACGTCTCCGCCGTGTATCTCTCCGCCAACCCCGTTCATCACCGCCGAACGAAGCATATCGAGCTCGACATTCACTTTGTTCGCGAACAGGTGGCTCTTGGTCGCATACGTGTGCTACACGTACCCACCTCTCAGCAGTTCGCGGATATCATGACCAAAGGACTGCCTACGGCGTCCTTCGAGGAGTTCCGATCCAGTCTTTGCGTCTGCTCTGCCGACGCTTCGACTGCGGGGGGTGTTGAGTAGATATTTCTGTATAGTACATTAGTGCCTCCTCTAATAGCGCCTCCTCTAATAGCGCCTGTATAGTACATTAGTGCCTCCTCTAATAGCGCTTAGGCCCCTCCTCTAATTGAGGGTATGGAGGCCTCCCATTGTACCTATACTAGTTGAATGCCCGTGCGTTGCTACGGGTTTTCAAATTTGTTTTTGCGTTGAATATGTAAACATAATGCACATAAAATTTAACTGGCAATACAATGCATCCAAGAGAAGAAGCATGTAATTCAGGTTATCAAGGTACAATCATGCTTATGATCATTTCTTTCTAATCATCCCTTCCCCTTCCACATCAGTGTCTCAACTTCAACTTTACCATTGCGGCACAGATTGTGCTTTATCCAACGTGAAAGTCAACGTTGTGCACCGGTGTTTTACTAACACTAAGAATCGCCGTAGTTGGCAACTTCGGAGAGATTGTAGCGTTGCAGCAATCTTCGACCCACTTTCAACAATACTAATAGTGGTGGTTTCTATTCCCGCCTCACAGTTTTGATAGCATATTTTCAAAATAATTTTGCAATGTTCATTATCCACAAAGAAGGCTCTATTTAAATATTTTTCCTTCTTTTAAGCATCGCATGAAATCCGGGAGTTTTACTTGTAAGAGACTTCGTAACCCAGGGAGCAACAAATAGATGTATTGACACATCAGTAGAAAAATCACTTTATAGTGCAATGACAAAATTTGTCTCCCCTAATTCTTCGATGGCAACAAAGAAAAAGAAAGCAAATATGGTGAATAGACAAGAAAATCAAACTAAAACAAAGACCTGATTTACGAAAGTGTACACTTCCTTAGGCTCGTCTAATTCTATTGTGCTATCCACATTACCGCTTGGTGATTTGCGTTGTACAAATTTAACTATAGCACAATGTTGGCACAAACCAAAAGTTATGGTCACTTGCCTGAACAATGTCCCTTCACTCTCCACAGACCATGGACACTATACGCCAGTTCTACGCTGGCTGCAACTGATCACAAAACCAATGGTGTCGCACCCTCACAAGCATCTCTAGCTAGCAAGGTTTTCCATCTGAAGTGAGGGAGAAGCTAGTCGCTCAACCCCTCGTCACTCGGACGAGCCAACGGCCTAGATCCGACGATGGCGAGATGGTCCTCAGTGCCCTCGTCCTCCTTGACAGCCAGGAGTTTTACTCTTCGCCTTGCTTCCACGCACTTTGCTGCTGCAATCCCCTATCTTGAAAGACTCTTTAGCCGTTGGAATATTCCGGGCTCCTTAACCCCTGCTCGTTTTCATTAGTGCTTCCTCAATTGACCATGGACTGGAATGAATGGCAATTCTTAGTTTTCTTATTTTAAAATATTTAAATTTCAAACAGAAATAGTTTCGATAGTAGACTCATTTAGGTATAAGCTAATTTGATTGCATAACATGACATGAGTTTTCAGGTTTCTATCCCTGAGCAAAGTAAATTTTTGATCTGCTCGAGGGCTACTTGAGGCACACTCAACTGACTTGGATTGTAGGAAGCGAAATGCACCAACATAATGGAAATAATTGAACTAACATTTGTTGTAATTATCATCGTGATTGAAATATCGAGATAGATGTAGATCCAATTAACAGTCTGCACGGATAGAACGTGCATGTAATACTTGGTAAGTAAAAACAATTATAAATAAAATACAAGCACAATCATAGAAACGAATGGAGGGGAATAATCAAGAAAATAGTTGTCCAGATTCGAAGCCAAACTTAAATAGCACGTGCATTTTGTAGTTTTACACAGGCAAAACACAAACAATATTAGGGTCTCACCCTAAGATTCAAATGCCTGAATGTGCTTACCAGTACGATATTTTGTCAACTTGACATACATGAAAAAGAACAAACCATGTTGTCCCCAAACAATGTTGTACCCAACAGACGTGCAGAGGGTTTCTTCGTATTGCTCCAAAGCAGAGAAAAGCATGCTCCAAAGGAGAGAAAAGCATGTTGTCAGCATCGGCATATGAAACCAAGACCCAAAGAAATCAGATCGCCAAAATATATATCTCAGGAATACTCAACTGAAAACATAGAAGAACGTACGTACAAGCATCGAACCTCGGAAGGCTTGCATCGGGGCATTAAGGAAGTATGTAAACTGGCCTCCATTACACAGGTTATGCACCAGTCATTGACGATTCTATCCTAGAAGAAATAAGTAAGGCAGCTGGCTCTCCCTTCTCTGCATTATGTATGGTCTGGCAACAATACAAGCAAATGAAATTCGCTGAAGCAATTTTTTTTCTGCCTGCTGATTACAAACAGAATGGAGAAAGGACCACTTCAAGATTTTAGAATTCACCGTTATTTGTAATCCCAACTTCATGAGATAAAACGGGTTGTTATGGAGAAAAACATGTTGTACAAAGTTATTAGGAATCCATTATGCAAGGAAAACAAAGGCCCCATAATAAAAACCTACAGGTTAAACGGAGAAAGAACCTGTTAGAAGAAGATTCATGCTGCTTGACAAATATGGGCACATTAAGTACACTAGTAGAAAAGTGGCCTTAGAGGCGGACCTTTAGTTGCGGCTCGTTTCCGAACCGCGACTAGAGGTCTCGCGGCTCCGACAGCTCCAACGGCTAGGACAGGTGGCGGTTTGTGCTGGAGCTTTGGTCGCGGTTGGAGCCACCAACCGCGACTAAATGTCCTCCACCTGCGGCCGGAGCCGCGCGGGGCACGCGCGAGGACCTCCGCTCAACCGCGACTAAAGGTCCCGCACAAAAAGGCCGCCTGTCCTAGCGAGGACCTTTAGTCGCGGTTGGAGCCACCAACCGCGACCAAAGGTCAGTCGCCTTCATCTTCCACCCCGAGCCAGCCTTGGCCATTTCGAGCTCGAGTTGAATCTCCATTTTCTCTCCACCGAGCTCGATTTCATCCACGATTTTTTGCACCATTTGTTAAGATTGACGGTGGTGCATCTATCCAAGGGTTAGCAACTGCAAACTCTCTCTTTCGGCGCCCGTTTCGTTGGTTGTCTAGCTCATTTAGCTCAATTCATATTTGTAGTGCTAGGTAGGTGTATGATGAAATGCCTAAGTTAGCTCATTTTGCTTATTTAGCTCAATTTTGTATTGTCAATTTGATCTTAAACTAAATTATGTTTTTGTATTTCAGTGTCACAACATTCACCTCCTCACCGTCGTCGATAGACCGTCTCGTCACCGACACCACCTAGGTGAGCTTTCTTTTTTATTTAAAAAAAATCTATGTTGTATGATTTTGTTCCATAATTATTATTTGTTTTTTTGTATAAGTTGTATAATTGTTTTATATATATATATATAGTGCCATGGTTTTCACAAATACCCCCACCGGCTCTCGTCCGCTCTATTATTCGGATGTGGTATGACTTTTAATAACTATATATTTGTTTCGTTTCGCGTTTATGACAATCATGCGGACCAACTTTGACATAAATATATATTTGTCTAGGAGGTAGTTGAACCGGAAATTCCAGTGGACCCTATTGTTGAATATTTTGTGAAAGAAAACGATGATTTGAAAGCTAAATTAAAAATAAGTGAAGATCTCCGCAAAGAAGAGAAGAAGGAATTGGAGGTTAAGCTTGTCAACATCATCGATGAACACCAGTTCAAGCTTGCCGACGTCGTCGATGCTTACGAGATCAAGTTGGATGGGATGCGCTCGAAGCTTGCCGACGTCGTTAATGCTTACGAGATCAAGTTGGATGCGATGCGCTTGAAGCTTAAAAAAATTAGAAGATATGCCATTAGTCAAGAGGCTTGGTATCATTATGCTGTTGGTTCAATAGTTACCTTAGTTGCGATTCTGATCGCATTTGTTGTTGGACTTAAATTTTTTAAATAGTTCAATGTTAGTTTAAATTAATGGATATTTAATGCTACAATGTATTACATTTGTCGCCACTCTACTTTGCTTGAATTATTATGGTCACTTATCTATTCATTACTGGCATGCATAATTTTTTTGATATACTTATATAATGCAGATGAGACGTCAATGGATGTACGGTGACCGAGTTTGTGCCGAATTCATTACTGGCATGCATAATTTTCTCCATGTGGCTGAGACAAGCAAGCGAAAGGATGGTTTTATGTGTTGTCCATGCAGTCTCTGTATGAATAAGTATACATACTCTTCCACAGACAGGCTTCACGAACACCTGTTGCGAAATGGTTTCATGCTTGGTTATTATTGTTGGACCAAGCATGGAGAAAGAGGGGTTATAATGGAAGAGAATGAAGAAGAGGAGGATAATGACAACTATCCTCTGTTCAATGAACACGCTGATACTACAATGGGGGAAGACGAAGTTGAAGAGGATGCCATCTTTGATGAGCCCGACGATGATCTTCGTCAGGCCATTCATGATGCACAAATGGACTGTGGAAGTGAAAACGAGAGGTTGAAGTTGGAGCGCATGTTAGCCGATCACAGCAAATTGTTGTACCCAACTTGTACAGATGGCCAGAAAAAGCTCGGTACGATACTGGAAATGCTACAATGGAAGGCAGAGAGTGGTACTACCGACAAGCACTTTGAAAGTTTGCTGAAAATAGTTAAGAAGATGCTTCCAAATGAAAACGAATTGCCCTCTAGTACGTATGAAGCAAAGAAGGTTGTCTGCCCTCTAGGATTAGAGGTGCAGAAGATACATGCATGCATTAATGACTGCATCCTCTACCGCGGCGAGCACGAAAATTTAAATGCTTGTCCTGTATGCGGTGCATTGCGGTTTAAGATTGGGCGAGATGACCCAGGTGAAGTTGAGGGCGAGCAAGGTTGTCCAAGGAAGAGGATTCCTGCCAAGGTGATGTGGTATGCTCCTATAATACCACGTCTGAAACGTTTGTTCCAAAACAAAGAGCATGCCAAGTTGTTGCGCTGGCACAAAGAAGAACGTAAAAAAGACATGATGATGAGACACCCCGCTGATGGGTCCCAGTGGAGAAAAATCGACAGAGTGTTCCCGAAATTTTCGGATGACGCTAGGAACTTAAGATTTGGTCTAAGTACAGATGGATTTAATCCATTTGGAGAGCAGAGCTCCAGTCATAGCACTTGGCCTGTGACTCTATGTATATATAACCTTCCTCCCTGGTTGTGCATGAAGCGGAAGTTCATTATGATGCCAGTGCTCATCCAAGGCCCGAAGCAACCTGGCAACGACATTGACGTGTATCTGAGGCCATTGGTGGAAGAACTTTTACAGCTGTGGAGTGATGAAGGTGTGCGTGTGTGGGATGAGCACGAGCAAACGGAATTTGATCTACGAGCGCTCTTGTTTGTAACCATCAATGATTGGCCTGCTCTTAGTAACATCTCAGGACAGTCAAACAAGGGATACAATGCATGTACGCATTGTTTAGGTGAGACTCAAGGTAAACATATAGGTAACAAGATTGTGTACCTGGGCCATCGTCGATGGCTTGTACCGAGGCATGCAGGAAGAAAGGAAGGCCGACATTACAAAGGTGAGGAAGATATTCGGCGGAAGCCTACTCGACCTTCTAGTTCTGTTATACATGATATGGTCAAGGATTTAAAAGTAATATTTGGGAAGGGTGCTGGAGCACTATCTGTTCCGAATGACGCTCAGAACCACGTTCCCATGTGGAAGAAGAAATCTATATTTTGGGAGCTGCCCTATTGGATAATGCTAGAGGTTCACTCTGCAATCGACGTGATGCACGTGACAAAAAATCTTTGCTTGAACCTGCTTAACTTGTTGGGCGTGTATGGAAAGTCAAAAGATACACCGGAAGCAAGACAGGCCCATCGACGTATGCATTCACGAGACGACGATCATTCTGATAATCATCAAGGTCCTGCGAGCTATGCTCTTACGAAAGAAGAGAAGAAAATATTTTTTGAATGTCTTCGCAGTATGAAGGTTCCAGCTGGCTTCTCGTCGAATATAAAGGGAATAATAAACATGGCAAAGCAAAAATTTCAGAACCTGAAGTCTCATGACTGTCACGTGATTATGACACAATTACTTCCGGTTGCATTGAGGGGACTTCTAAAAGAAAATGTTCGAGTACCCATTGTGAAGCTATGTGCATTCCTGAATGCAATTTCTCAGAAGGTTATCAATCCACTTACTCTAAAAGATTTAGAGAATGATGTGGTCCAATGTCTTGTCAGCTTCGAGTTGGTGTTCCCACCAACCTTCTTCAATATTATGACGCACCTTCTAGTTCACCTGGTGGAAGAGATACGTGTTCTCGGTCCTGTATTTCTACACAACATGTTCCCCTTCGAGAGGTTTATGGGAGTCTTAAAGAAATACGTTCATAACCGTGCTAGGCCAGAAGGAAGCATCTCCAAGGGCTATGGAACTGAGGAGGTCATTGAGTTTTGTGTTGACTTTATTCCTGATCTTAAGTCGATTGGTGTTCCTCAATCGCGTCATGAGGGGAGACTGCGTGGAAAAGGCACGCTAGGAAAGAAAGCAATCATATGTGAAGACGTGGATTCTTTCACTCGAGCACACTACACAGTTCTGCATAGTTCCATCTTGGTGGCTCCGTATATCCAGCAACACAAGAATGATTTACGCTCCAAATACCCAGAAGATGAGATTGATGGAGTACACATCAGGACTTTTGGCGGTTGGTTACAGAAAAGACTGATGAATGTCACCACAAATGAACTACAGCTATACTTATTGGCCAAGACACCGTCTTCGACTATATTGACTTTTAAAGGGTACGAGATAAATGGAAATACATTTTACACGGCCGACCAAGATAAAAAGAGCACCAACCAAAACAGTGGTGTCCGCTTTGATGCAATAGATGGCTGCAGTGGGGAAAAGGTAACATATTATGGTTACATAGAGGAGATATGGGAACTGTCCTATGGACCTTCATTTAAGATTCCTTTGTTCAAGTGCAAATGGTTCAACCTAGATGGCGGTGTAGCCGTAGACACACGGTACGGAATGACTACAGTGGATTTCAAGAATCTTCATTACGAGAACGAACCATTCATTCTAGCCAGTGAAGTGGCTCAGGTTTTCTATGTGAAGGACATGTCTACCCTACGAACAAAAAGAAAAGATAAGCAAGCGAATACATCAAACGATGAGCCAAAGCGCCACATAGTTCTTTCAGGTAAAAGAAACATCGTGGGAGTGGAGGACCAACAGACATGTCAGAAGATTACAATAAGTTTCATGAAATTCCGCCCTTCAAAGTGAACATTGACCCAACCATCAAGTTACTTCAAGAAGATTGTCCATGGTTACGGCGCGTTCAAAAGAAAGGGGCACACAAGAAGAACAAGTGAACAATACATAGGGATGTTGTTGGTGATGTGTAATAATGTATTAAACCTTTTATGTAACTGTGTCCATGTGGGAACCTCTCAAACCTCAGCTTCGACCGTCCAAACACAGTTCCCCCTGCATACAGCCCGACGGTGGCTCGTGAGTTTGAGCGCCACTTCGATCCAAGCAGCGGTAAGACGTCTCTGATGATCTACAACCGTCCGGCAAGACGTCTCTGATGATCTGCAACCGTTTGGAACGGTCGCAGGTCATCAGAGACGTCTTGCCACTGGTTGCCCAAAGATGCCTCTCCGAGTGACGCTGGAATGTTTTGTGTTTGAGCGCCACTTCGATCCAAGCAGCGGCAAGACGTCTCTGATGATCTACAACCGTCCGGCAACACATCTCTGATGATCTGCAACCGTTTGGAACGGTCGCAGGTCATCAGAGACGTCTTGCCGCTGGTTGCCCAAAGATGCCTCTCCGAGTGACGCTGGAATGTTCTGTGTGAGTGAGTAACCTGTCTGAGGAGGGCGGCTATATATAGGGTACGTGTGCTTCTTTAGTCCCGGTTGGTAACACCAACCGGGTCATGTGGCTCACGAAGTGGTCGTGATACTGCTGATCCAACAGCTCACAATCCCTCAAAAGAAACACACCCCTGATCCAACGGCTCACAAGCGCTCGAAAGAAACACACGATCCGTGTGCTTCTTTAGTCCCGGTTGGTAACACCAACCGGGACTAAAGACGGGCTTTGCGGTCACGACACGTGTCCTCCCCCAGCGCTTCCCTGGGCACGTGTCCTCCCCCAGCGCTGCCCTGGAGGTCTTTATATATTGTCGCCGACGGGGTAAACCCTAATCCACCATTCCTAGCCACGAACGCATCGTCTCCACGAGATGGATCCGCCACGCCCGCCGCAGCGCCTTCTGGACGAGGTCGAGCGTGCTCGGCAGAGCGCGCTTGGGCGCAACCGCGGGAGTCTATCCCGCCGTATGCCCACGAGCCCGGCGTGGAGAGGAATGCCCAGCTACCGGCCTCCTGCTCCACCAGGTGCCGCCGCACCTCCACCTGGCGGCGCTGCACCTCCACCAGGCGCCGCCGCTCCTCCCGCGGAGGAGGAGGAGGACGACGACTTCGACTGGAGCGACGACGGGGAAGAAGGTTGTGGGTTGCAGATACAGGAGGCCATGGAAGCCTCCTTCCAGTCTATCCGCGACTACCCTGTCCAGCGAGCCAAGACTTCCTACCAGCTCAAGGCGAAGGAGGCTTCCGATCTGGATTGGGCGCTGAAAGACTCATCCTCCATGGATCTTGCCCTCCGCCGCAAACGTGCGCGCGAGAACCGGGCGGCCGCCCACGGGGCTGGCTCCTCCCGCCGTTCCCCCTAATCCTACGGCCTTCGAGCCAGCAAGTCCGTTTATGTAGAATAATGTTGGTGATGTTGGATCAGGGGTGTGTTTCTTTCAAGCGCTTGTGAGACGTTGTATCATGTGTAATAATGTATTAAACCTTTTATGTAATGCATTAAGATAAATGAATTAATAATTTTTATCTGCTTTCTTCTGCATTTTACAACACCAAACATTCATCTTACAACATCCATAGTTTTTGAAAATTCAACCACTTTCAATGAATAGCCATGCTCTCCATTTTGACCATTTTTTGAAAGAAATGAGAAAAAAGTACTCAAAAAAAGAAACCCTTTGGTATGGAGTCCTTTTAAGTACATAAATGAAAACAAATACAGAAAAGAAAATAGAAAAACAAAAAAAAATTAGAAAAGGCCTTTAGTCGCGGTTGCGGCCAGCAACCGCGACTAGAGGCCTCCCTGGGATTGGCGCCAGAATTTTGGCGGCCCGGGCGACCTTCAGTCGCGGTTGCTGGCTGCAACCGCGACTAAAGGGTCTTTGGTCGCGGTTGCAGCCAGCAACCGCGACTGAAGGTCGTTCCGCGCGGGTTTAGTGGGGCAGTTTCCGAAGATTTTTGCAAACTGCCCCCAATTCCCCACGACTCGACGCCGCCGCCTCCGGGCTCCCACGACGCCGACGACACCGGCGAAGCCCTGCTCCGCCGCGCCGTGGTCGCCGTCTCCGTCTCCAGCCGCCGCCGTCGCTGCTCCGCCGTCTCCGTGCGTCTCCAAGGTGTGCCGCCGTCGCCGCGCCGTGGTGCCCATCTCCAAGGTGCCCCTCCCCTGCCTCGAGCACCGTGGTCGCCGTCTCCGTCTCCAGCCGCCGCCGTCGCTGCTCCGCCGTCTCCGTGCGTCTCCAAGGTGCGCCGCCGTCGCCGCGCCGTGGTGCCCATCTCCAAGGTGCCCCTCCCCTGCCTCAAGCACCACCACCGGCGCCGCCGCCGTCCCATCCCCTGCCCAAGGTGCCACTTCCTTGCCCCCTGCCTCGAGCACCACCACCGGCACCGCCGCCGTCCCGTCCCCTGCCCAAGGTGCCCCTCCCCTGCCCCCCTGCCTCGAGCACCACCACCGGCGCCGCCGCCGTCCAGTCCCCTGCCCAAGGTGCCCCTCCCCTGCCCCCTGCCTCGATGTTTACTTTTTGCATAATGTGTAGGTTGTTTTAGCAACTAATGTTTACTTTTTGCATAATGTTTACTTTTTGCATAAGTCAATTTGTTAAGTTGTTTTAGCATTGTTCCAAATTTACATGTGTGGGATGCACATATATGTAGATGTATCTAGCCAACATGTGTAGTTAGGTCAATTTGTACTTAGGTTAATTTAGTTAGATAATCAATATAGTTAGAAATCATTTTATTAGTATATCATAAGTTATTTAGGTCAATTTACTTAGGTTAATTTATTAGTATATCAATATAGTTAGAAATCATTTTATTAGTAGATCAATATAGCTAGGTAAATTTATAGATATAAGTAAGGATTTAAATTTGTAATTGTTTATCATATATACTTTGTAACTTTTTGTATCAAATTTGTTAAATTTGTTATTGTTTTTGTCATACTTTGTATCAATCACATGTGGATACTTTGTATCATAATTTGTTAAATTTGTATCAAGCACTTTGATACTTTGTATCAAATTATTGTTTATCATAATTTGTTAAATTTATTGCGTGTAGGAACATTCAGCTATGGATCACCCTTTAATTGTGCGAGACGAGGAAGGAGAAAACTTATTCATGCAGGATATTTTTGAGCATCGCGATGCAAATGCTGCCGGTGGAGAAGGCGCCGTCGACGATCGAAACTTAGATTTTGAGCAATTTGCATCACAATTTTTAAACCCGTCTGGTGAGGGTATTTTAGAGGAAGAAGAAATAACAGCCTCCACCTCGAACACCCTCCACCTCGAGGTTTATATATGAATTCTATATTTGCTTGAACACAAAATGCATTAACTGATTTGTATTGCACTTATTAACGCATTATATTTCTTACTTTAGGCGTCCACCTTGCATAAAAAGGCTAAGAATCAAGCTCCTCGAGGCCCAGCGAAAAGAATGAGTAGCGAAGATGCAAAGTTACCAATCTATAAAATTGATGTAGATGGCGATCCGGTGGAACCGATAGAGAACCGCAGAAAATATATTAGTCAAGCTGGAGTTATTGTTAGGGACGAGGTCCCGATCTCCATAGCAGAATGGCTTAAGCCAGCAGGCGTTGCCGAGGATGACCCTTGCTATGTCCACCAGCATTATAAAGATTTCTGCTTTGACACACTCTTGCAGCATTTTAACCTCCCGGATGGTATTGAGCCCGCCTTGAAGTTGAAACTCAAGCACTGGACTCTCTCCAAGATGGCCGACGCCTTTCGGAAATATAAGCAAACATTATGGGCAAAATATGAAAAGGTTGATCCAGATTTCAGTCAAAAAAAACTGGTGAAGCTAAGAGATCACTGGGAAGCCTTTAAGGCGTATAAGACCTCGGCTGCGGCTGTGGCCCGATCGGAAAAAAATAAGCTAAATGCTGCGAGTAAGACACACCACCATAACTTGGGGCCAGGTGGGTACAGGTTAGCCATTCCTAAGTGGCTAGCCATGGAAGATAAACTCGTGGCTGCAGGTTTCACTCCACAGACATACAGCTGGCCCGAAAGGTCCAAATTCTGGTTGTTCGCGCATGGCGCAACGTTGAACGAGGAAGGGAAGATTGTCCCGAGGGTTGAAAAATACAAGGCAACAGTAGTAGCCATGGTCCCAAAAATTGAAGATGCAATAAAGGAAGTTCTAGCGGGTACGTGGGAACCCTATAGAGAGGAAGACGAGCTGGCACGGGCCCTAGGGAAACCTGAACACTGGGGACGTTTACGAGGCTTACCCGGCGGTGCCACCTTGAAAAAACAGTATCCGCAGCACGTTGACACTTATAGAAGCCGTGCAAGAAAGAAGAAGCAGGGTGAAGAGCGGATAGCGAATTTGGAACGGCAGATGAAGCAACTCATTAATGAACGCCAGGTGCAGCAGCCCCAAGATCCTGAAGTCGTGGATGCTCGATCTCAGCTTAGAAGCAGCGTGGGTTCCACGCAACTAGAACTCGATGCTCGCTACCCCGTGGATGATATCACGGAACCGACACCATGTGAGCTACATACGCCTGTGAGCAACATATCCATGAAGGTGGCGGTCGGCTATGCTTTACCGATTGTCGACACAGCAAGCTACCATAATGGTGTCATTCATCCTGGCTATGCTGTTGTCGGGGTGGATGAAATTGTGCCGGAATCGGAATCATTGGCTCTTGAGATTCCTGGAGGTAACGGTGAGGAGGCATTGTGCGATGTCAAGGGTGGTTTCGTCCAGTGGAACAAGAAATACATCAAGTTCTCAAAGCCACCGACTCAGCAAAGCCCACCCTGCCGGGGTATCGATGAGACACATCCATCTCCGGCACCGCGTGACAGGGACCCCACACCGAAAATAATCTAGAGGACCATCTCAGTCAGCAAAGTCCATCTCCATCTCCGGTACGGAACCCCCCACCGGAAGTGTCCGTACCGCTTAAACGGAGATGGCGCGCGTCTTCCCCGGTCAAGAGGCGACCTGCTAAAAGGGCCACTACGCCTGATCTGAGGCAACCTTGGCAGAAGACTCTTGACCAAAACGAAGCAGCCATCGAGGAGCATAATAAATCATTGTTCGCACCGAAAGTGCCGCCGCCAACATTTACCGAGGGCTATACTGCAGCGGCTTGTCATAAAGTCATTGACAACTTATATGTCCCTCCAGAGAAGCCGCCATCTGACTATGTCCGTTCTATTCAGAAGTCATATGACGAGGTGACGGCGGCGGAGGCGCCGAAGAAAGGTGAACAAGACGCAGAGTCAGTCCCGCCGCCGGCGGCAAACGAAAAACAAGCAGCACCATCGGTCCCGCCGGCGAAGGAAGCTACAAAAGCAGCACCATCGGTCCCACCGCCGCCGAAGATAGGTAAACAAGTTCCCCAGCTCGGAGAACAACCCGTACGTTCTGTCCCCCGCTAATTGTCCCGCCGCCGACGAACAAAGATAGTCGAGTTCCCCAGCGCGGAAAACAACCAGTACAATCGGACCCTAAAGAGCCGATGGTGTTTGACATAGAGGTAATCCGTCGTCTTGCCGCCGAAGCGCAAATGCCTATAGATGAATATGCTTCGAGATTGAATTTCGAGACTGCACCACCAGCTCCTCCAGTAAGAAAGTTCGTTCCGGGGAAAGCTTTGGTGCAAATCAGGGGCCTTCCAACAAAAATGCGTACTCTGCATCAATGGTACATGAAAAATGCAAAGAAGACATCTGCTATCGTTCTGAAATGTAGGGAAGACGATGAGCACTTCTTAGAAGACTACAATCACACTGTTACGTTTAGCGAACTTTTTCAGCTATACAATCTGCGGGCACTCGACAAATCTATCATGAGTTCCTATTGCCTGTAAGTGATTTATTTAAGTCTTTACCTAGTCTCGTTCATTGTTTGTAATTATTCTCACTTTAATCTTTTGTGTGCTATATTATGCAGATTGAAGATGCTCGAGCTCAAAAAGCTGAACCAGCATGACATTGGGTTCATTGACCCGGATAAATATAACGAAGAAACCATAATAAATCCCTTGTATAACAAGAACACACCGGATGATTTGCTAAGGGTGTTCAAGCGATACCGCGACAAAAGAACTATATATTGGCCTTACCACTTCGGGTAAGTTTTAGTGTCTTCTACACATTCTAATTTGCTCACCCGATGTTAAGTTTAACTGATGAGTTATGCATGACTGTGCCCAGCTACCACTGGATTCTTCTTGTCATTAGACATCACGAAGGACTTATTCATTCACTTGACTCATTGAGGTATCATCCTGACAAATACAGGAGTTGTTTCGACTTACTAGCAAGGTACATTCATTTCTTACCGCCTCTGTCATTCATATCTTGATGTCAAGTCATTAACGAATAACTCATTTGTGAATGTTCTTTGTCGGGCAGAGTTTGGGAAAGGTTTCGAGCGGAAGATCCTGAAGGTGGGTGGCGCCAAAAGCTGGATTGGAAGTTAAACCAAGTAAGTACTGCTACCTCTTCGTCCACACAACATTTCTCATGCATACTTCATTATTATTGACTGAAATCTATTCTTGTATAGTCTTGCATGGAGCAACCAAAGGAAACTGAGTACTGTGGATTCTTCGTTTGCGAGTATATATATGTATTAGTCACCGAGAAATGGAATATGAGAAAGGATGCAGAGTTGGCAAAAAAGCGCGAGAGGCTACCACTCGACCACCGCTTCAGAGCAATTGGAGAGGAATTGGCGGGATTTTACCTTTCAGAGGCCTTACAGGAGAAAGGAGAGTACTACGATGCTGAAAGCATGAAATCGTTAAAGTAACTTGTTGTTTTGCTTCAACTCTTGTACTACGATAACTCTTGGCGCATCAACGAACTCTTGTCTACGATCTTCAAGTATTACTTAATTTAATTGTATGTGTTATAAATATGTGCATCGACTTCATACGACACGGGAACGGTTACGACATCGAAAACGTTACGGTTACCGTAACGGTAACCGTCACGGTTACCGTAACGGTTACCGTCACCGTAACCGTCATCGCAACGGGAAGGGTTACCGTTACCACGGGACACGGGAACCTAGCTATAACCAAACCCCGGCATATATAAACCCTAAACCCTGCAATTAAATCGAAAAAGAAAAAAAAACCAAAACCCTTTGGTCCCGGTTGGTGCTACCAACCGGGACCAAAGGTCCCAACACCCCACGTCACCCTAAAGCCCACGTGGAGGGACCTCTAGTCGCGGTTCGGAATCCGCCGCGACTAAAGGGTGGGGGCTTTAGTCCCGCCAGCCTAGTCGCGGTTGCCCAACCGCGACTAAAGGTCCTCTGGAACCGCGACTAAAGGTCATTTTTCTAGTAGTGGTAGAATACGAAATTAAATGAACATTCATAAAGCTGGGAAATTACAAAATGAATCATTTGGGAACATTTTGGAACCCAACAACCAAGGTAGGTAAGCTAAGGTGATTCATGCAGCGCGCCATCTTCCTTTTCCCCTGGATCACACGCAGCGATGTTGGTGCCGGTGCCGCCATACCTGCTTATTAAAACCTTATTGAATTCAAAGCCACCTTATGCAGCCCAGGTTTAACCTGAATTGTCAATTAAATTATAATGCTTGAGTGCTTGACACATTACATAGTGTCAACTGCTAATCATAAGATCACAATAAAGTGCGTTTATGGGGTATATTCTTCTCCTTTAGTTGAGATTCACATCAGTTAATTTCAAAGTAACTCAAATTCAATTTCTTCTGCTTAGTGAGTGTTTCAAGCACTAAGTATGAGTAATGAGAATATGATAACTTGTACAAGATCTAAGCAGGATACATGAACATGTTGTACAAAAAAGATATTAACTAATTGTAGTATGCCATTACAATCAGGGGTGACAGGCCAAGGGCAAACTTTAGTGACGTTATTGTTACACCAGGTTCTTTTTTGGCTCTCATCCTTCTCATTTGACAATCAGCTTAAAACAAATTTAAGAGAACAAAGGATGCAACTAAGCAGAGAACAAAGATATATGAACCGCAGTAAATAAGTAAACAAACTTAAGAGAACAAAGAATGCAACTAAGCACAGACCAAAGATATATGAACCACAGTAAAGAAGATAAGAGAGAAGAGGTCATTTCTTATTTGTACCTCATTAAAACCAGCAAGGCATCTCAATTCGACGTACAAATCTGGATTCACGGCTCAAGAGTGTATTGTCATTTTCTCTATCAATGACCAACATAATTACAACCTGCAATGCGCCAAAATAGGCTTAGGAATCACCAGATGAAACTGGCAGCTGCAAACACTAAGAGAGGTCAGGAATAGAGCAAAGCATACATGATCAAATCGTATATCCTCTTCTTGCAGGACTCGTATATGCATTGCTTACGCGGCCCAGCTTCAGTAGAAAGTCCCTTTGCTCCACAGAATTTTACCGTGTGCCATTCTAGCAGTGATCGAGCCAGGTATATTTGGTAGTCCTGAATGACACAAATATTTGTAAATCAGTCGTCATACTTGGCAATAAAATATTGACACATGTTTGGCTGGCGATGGTGAACTCCCCCATGGCGTGTCCAGTGTCCTAGTCCCTACAGTCGGCGGCCACCATGCCCGTGTCGTCGAATCTGGCACCATCGTTATGGGCATGGTTGTCTGTATACCTAGGAAATAGAGGGAAGCAGAGCAGTCGGTACTTGAGATCCCTTCAGCCATGGCGACCGGATAAGGATATCATCTGCTTGATCTCCCAATTCCTGCAAAATCAAAAAATCTAGACAGTATTAGCAATATTCTTTCCGAGCTTGATGGCAGCCTCCATGGATGAGTTGCCCATGAACTTGTTGAACTCGTCGTCCGACCTCCGTTCCACCTCTTGCTGCTCCTCGCTGCTCTTCTTCTCCCCGTCCTCACCATCACCTACTTCCTGTCGGGTCGGGCACGAAATCAACCGATGCATCCATGGTGGGGGTCGGGCCAAAATTCGAGCAAGTGCTTACAGTGGAGCTGGGGACGCGGCCGCTTGGATCTTGGTGGCGGTGGCGAGATCTTGGTGGCCGTGGTGAGATCTTGTAGCTACGGCGGCGATCTTGGTGGCGGTGGCGAGATCGCGGCTTCGGCTGCAAGCAGGGACGGGGTCAAACTCTTGGAGGTGGCAGGGAGCAGCCACTCGATTCGCGCGGCGGCGATGAGGAAACGGAAGTCTAGGGGTAATTCATACGTTCAGTCAGTCGATTCGGTCGCCGGAGGGTTTGGTTCGCTGGCGGACGGCGTGAATCGGATGGCGACGCTGGTGGATCGAGAACTGTAGGGTTCGTGGCGAGATTAGTCGAGAGCGGCGACGGGTAGGAGGTAGGAGAGAAAGGTGCTTCGTACCGCTTCGGGCAACTGAGCGGTGGCAGTCCAGTGTAATTTTCTCGTACTCGAAGATCCAACGGTGTGGAGTTGCTGAAGAGGCGATTGGGCGGCCATGATGCGTCCAATCGTCCATCGGCAGAATTTCTGCCAGGTACGTACGTACGAACTCCCATTTAATAGTAAAGATATGTGTGTGCTTTGCACCAGAGTAATACAACGTGTGTTACAATCCCGTTCTACATTGACGCCAACAGCAGAAAGTTCTCGTCTTTATTGTGGAAGAATCTCCCATGTAATGGCAAGTACTTCTTCGAATACTAAAACCCATCTCCTTAGCATAAGCATTGTAAAAATCATAAGCTTCTTTCTCAGAGTTAAATCTCATCCCAATCTTGGGTATCATGTCTTCAGGGCAATCCCTTGTTTGAGAAGGTGAAATATTTGTATAATCCTGATGTCATAATATATATAAATAAGGCCACCCGAGGCTAGCCCTAGGTAGTATTTTTATAGAAGAAGAGCTCTTTTGTGAGAAAATCCCAAAATTTGTCCCTGATGGGGATCGAACTCAGGATGTTGAGTACGCTCAGCCATACTTCAACCACTGGGGCTCTGCCCGTTCTCATCCTGATGTCATAATCAATTGAACAACGTGACAATTTATTATTGTGTAAAAGATGTAATTAGATTTATCTTGGATTGAAAAAAAAACTTGAGCTATGATCAGGTCTCTTACTCTTTCTAATTGTTCTTCTTGTCCTAGATTTTCTGCATAAGAAGTCATTCCCAAGCGACAAGGAGAATCAGGAACGTCAATTGTTGATGAATCCATTGCTGCAGCTAGGTAGTTGTACTGTTGTAGTTTACAGCAGATCTGCGGAGTTTAGATGAATAAAGAAGCCTAGAAAAGGGATCGATGTACCAAGCATGCACGGGTCTACAGTTTAGATGATTAAAGAAACAAGTTTTGATGATTAAAGAAACATACCAGGATTGATGTATGCCACAGAAGTCGGATTCATAAATTCTGCAGTCTCGTGAACAGCTCAGGCCTCCATGAATAAAATAATGGATCTTCTCTGTATTTTTTTATTTTGGCGGGACACCTTTTTCGTTTGGCGCCTGCGGACTGTTTCCAGATAGAAAGACGGAGAAGGGGTAGATGGGAACGGAGGTAACGGAGATGTACAGGGACGACATCATGCTGGGCCCGAGAAAAAGGGCAGCCAATCAAATCGCGCCTCCTGCGGGAGTACGCACGGGAACACAAAAAGGGGATCACCGAAGCCGCGTCCAGATCAGGGGGCACAGTTAGAGGATCAATTATTAGGCTGTCATCCACTTCCTAACACAACATTATCTGTGTATTATTGCTACTTCAATAGTCCTAATGGGTCATAAACACACACAGTATCACGCGTACAAATAAATACAATGTTGATGCATAACATTAGACAGCGACAAGCAATATAGCCATTAGAGTCCAGATAACGAAGGAGAACATATATTGCACCAACTTAGGATGTCGAACTTTAAGGATGTGTTTTGTTTTTGGATGGGGTGGAATGTCGAACTTTAAGGATGTGTTTTGTTTTTGGATGGGGTGGAATGCCATTCCACCCCTGAGCATGATTCCGGCGTTTGGTTTTGTGATGGAATAGAATGGAGTCGTTCCACCGAACGGAATATTCGTAGCAGATGCGGAATGCCCAGGTTCGACCGAACGAGGTGGAACCGAGGCTAATCGTCACCTCCCGATGGAAAAAAAAGACACAACCCTCACCCCACCACTCCCGAACCGTACGCTATCCATTCGTTCCCCCACGCACAGCTCAACCGCCGCCACCATCATCCGCGCGGGCGCCGCCACCATCATCCACGCCGGCGCCGCCACTCACACCCGCGCCGGCGCCGCCACAGCCAACACTCACGCACGCGCACGCGCACACGCACGGTAGCGTCGGCGGCGGAGGTAGCGGACGGCGCGGCGACGGGATATCTCGGGCGGAGGTAGCGGAGGCGGCGTCGGGGCCCGGCCGGAGCAGAGGCGGGGCAGAGGCGGAGCAAGGCCGGAGCAGAGGCGGGCAGAGGCGGAGCAAGGCCGGAGCAAGCTTGAAGGGGTTGCGGCGGCGACCAAGCAGGAGCAGGCGTCGGCGAGCGAGCAGAACCTGGCGTCGGTGGAAGGTATGGATACGATTCGATCCAGTCCTCTACTGCTATCCCGTCCCTCCTATTTCAACCTGGTGTTCGATGGCTGTTGTTGTTCGATGGCGACCGAGCAGAACCTGGCTGCTGTTCGATCTATGGTGCTATTCGATGGTGCTATGGTGCTGTTCCAGTCCTGTACTGCTATCCCAAAAAATCTATATTTTGGAATCAAATCCATGAAATTTTGTTAGCAATATATGCCGATCTATGGTGCTGTTCGAATTTTAGATATGATTGCTGGATGAAATCGCATGTCTCTTGTTTGTTAGCCATGTAAATTGTTTGTAAATTGTTTGTGTGCATTGTAGATGGGCAAGAGCATGGATAAAAGGAAAAGGATGATTAGGGGAGCTGCTGTTTTTGTTGTTTGGGCGGCGATTGTTGTAGCTGTTCGGGTATTAAAAAGGAAGAGAAGACCACGTATATCCTATGGGCCAATGCATGAAAGAGATCGGATGAGAATTGAGTATCTCAATAGTAAAATTTGGCAATCAGATGTGACGTGTACAAACATGTTACGGTTTAGCAGAGCTTCTTTCTTTAGGCTGTGTGAGATATTGAGAGAACGCAAGGTGCTAGAAAATAGTGTCCATTTGTGTGTGGAGCAGAAATTGGCAATGTTTTTGCATACCATTGGGCATAATCTTCGGAATAGAGTTGTTGCAACAAATTTTGATAGATCATTCTATACAATTAGCATATATTTTAGGGAAGTCTTTCATGCCATTGGTGAGCTACATAATGAGTATATTAAGCCACCTTCATCGGAGACCCTAGACAAGATAGCAGGAAACCATCGGTTTGACCCATATTTTAAGGTATATGCGAAAACTATTGCTTAGCTATGTAGGACTGTATTGACCCATAGTATTGACAATTTTTTCACTATATAGGATTGTATTGGAGCTATCGATGGTACACATGTGCGAGCATCTGTTGTTAAAGATGTGGAAGCTTCCTTTCGTGGTAGGAAGCCTTTTCCTACTCAAAATGTGATGGCAGCGGTAGATTTTGACCTCCGGTTCACATATGTGTTGGCTGGGTGGGAGGGGACAGCACACGATGCACTCGTTTTAGCTGATGCATTAGTGCGAGAGAGAGGCCTAGAAGTACCACAAGGTAACAAATTGCCTTAGATATGATTGTCCATATATTGTCCAAAAAAATGTCACCAATTTGTGTCTTTTCTTTATAGGTAAATACTACCTAGTTGATGCTGGATATGGAGCCAAGCCCGGTTTCATCCCACCTTTCCGTAATGCGAGATACCATTTGAACGAGTGGGGCAACAATCCCGTCCAAAACGCGGAAGAACTTTTCAACCTTAGGCACTCGTCTCTACGTATAGGGGTAGAGCGAGCTTTTGGATCCCTCAAGAGGAGATTCAAGATTCTAGATGATGCTAAACCGTTCTTTCCCTTTCCGGTACAAGTTGACATTGTTGTAGCTTGTTGTATCCTTCATAATTATGCACTATCCCAAGGAATTGATGAGTTCATCATACCGGAGGTAACTTGGACCACCCAACCAATCCGGCCACAATCGCAACAAGCAAGAGACCATAGGGCCACGGTTGACCGTCGCCAACAAATTGCTAACCAAATGTGGGCTGATAGGCAGGTCATGTATGGTCATTGAGTGTGTCAAAACAATGTATTTGAAGTGTTATCCATTTTATGTATTGAAACCATGTATTTGTGATGTTCCAATCCATATTTGTGCACCTATTTCATTGCTGGACAGAATGTACCATCTTATGTATTGAAAGTTTGTGTTTTTCATGATCTTACTCATATTTGTGCAACAATTTCATGGCTGGACGAAATCTTACTCATATTTGTGCAACAATTTCATGGCTGGACGAAATTGTCCATTTTATGTATGTATTTGTGAAGTTCCAAATCATATTTGTGCAACAATTTCATTGCTGCACAGAAGTGTCCATTTTATGTATGTATTTGTGAAGTTCCAAATCATATTTGTGCAACTATTTCATTGCTGGACAGAATTGTACTGTCTTATGTACTGAAATCTTGTGTTTTTCATGATCTAACTAATATTTTTGCAACTATTTCATGGCTGGACAGAAATGGACAATGTTGAAAGCACCGGTGCAAGTGGGAGTAACACCAAGGTTGCAAGTGGGAGCACCACCAAAGGGGTGGTTCACTGGACCAATGGTATGTCCACCATGATGCTTGGTTTTTTGGCCGACCTTGTGGCTAGTGGTAAAAGAACTTCCACTGGTTTCAAGGTGTGCCATCATAACCAATGTATTCAGGTGCTGAATGAGCACTTCAAGCTATCATTGACTCATGAACAGTGTAGCAACCATCTCAAGAAGTGGAGAAAGATTTGGGGCAGGCTAATCCAATTGAAAAATCTGAGTGGAGCTCTATGGGATGAGGATACTTGCACTATTAGCCTCAGCGATGAACACTATGCAGGGCATTGCAACGTAAGTTTTTGTGTACTTATGCTATTTACTGACATGAATTTATGTCTACTTTATGCTACTCACTTTCACATCTTTTTGTAGAACAACAAATCTGATATACCATTGCTGAATACCCCAATTGAACACTACCGTGCAATGGAAACAATCTTTGGGTCCAGTGTAGCAACCGGGAAGTTTGCCAAGTCTGGGAATGACCCCTTGTCTATTGACATTGAAGATGACGGTGAGGTGAACACGTCGCCAAACGTAGGTGAGTCCGCTGCCAAAGCTCCACCGAAGAAGAAGGCCAAGCTTGTGCACTTGGAAGATGATCCATTCGTCACCACTCTCAAGGATGGGTTCAAGATGATGGCTGAAGCTCTTGTGAAGTCCGGTGGAGATGATGATGATATACCCGATAGCTTGTTTGATGCTTTGAAAGAACTCAACGGATTTGATGATGAGCACATAGCTCATTATTATGCTCATCTTGTTGACAGTCCAAAGATTGCAAAAGCTTTTATGACGCTTAGCAAGCAAAACAAGTTGGTTTGGGTGGGTAGGTACATGGAGAAGGTCTTTGGAGTGATCTATAATCTGAATTGAAGTGATGGTATGAACTTCAATTATCTGTAGCTCTATTTGGTACCTACTATGATATATGGACTGTAATGAAGCTGCAGTATGCTTTTGTATGCCATGAACTATACATGGTTGAATGAACTGTAATGACTTTGAACTATCTGCAATGAATTTGGACTATTTCGATGGCTTATGGTTGGAAATCTATATTGTGTTGTTCAGATATACTCTTTTGGACTGTGAATATATATCTGTCTGTTTATTGCTGCAAATACAAAGAAGGTGCTGTCAATTTTTTTGATTTATTATGTCAGTACAAAGAAACACACGAGCTGGTAACCTCACCATTCCTATGCAATAGGTGACTGGAAGCTAATTCTAGCAATTCTGTTCTCAAAACCAAACACACGGATGGAACGAGGTGGAACCATTCCATGACAGTTTTGTGCCAAAACCAAACACTGGAATGGAACCATTCCATTATGGAGGAATGGAATGGTTCCATTACATTCTACCTCATCAAAAACAAAACACATCCTAAGTTCTGCAGCATGCAATGCGTCTTCAGATATCCTCACGACATTCATCATCCTACATACGCAACAAGGAGTACTAGTAACAGTTAAGATACGGTGGCATCTGCTTGTGTTAACAAGTGTTGCAATTTGCAGGGGGTACTTTGGCGCCTACCACGAAGCATCAACGACGGCAGCCTCCATTCAGCGCATGTACGTCACATTACGACTATACAATGCCAAACTTCTCCAGAAGCGTCATGGATTCATGCACATGATGGGCATCAGTCCTGACGATGATGGATATTGATTTCTTCCCCATGCTGCCTGCTCTTCTCCAGTGGTTTTCTCTATCAATGGTTTATCCCGAATTTAATAGATGTTGGTGCAATTATGGCAAATTGCTAATCACAGGTTACTACTACCATCAACTTGCTCCAACAACATCGTGATATTATTATTGACTGCCAGCTTCAGGAATTGTTCGGTGCCGGTTGGGAAGAAGTGTGGTTTTCTCAAGATTCCCAGGCTCAATAACCATCTGGATGTGATGATATCTTGTTAGTCCAGAGTGTTGCAATACGACTATATATGAATCCCCGCGTCCTGCAAAAGAATTTTGGCTGCATTTACCGCCCTGAATTCTGGATGCATCACATATAATTGCCATACTGAAACAAACAAAATTATATGCACATTGCCACATATTTTGAGTCCCAAAAAGATTATTGGAAAATCAGAGAATGGCGCTCTACTAAACATAGACCTGTATGTGAATGAAAATGTGTAAAGACACATAACTCGCAAGCAAAGTAGCATGCAAATGCCCAGCCAAACATTAGTACTTAACGTCGGCGAAAGTTCTCATGTAGAAATACTACTGTATGCAAATTTCAGTTCCTCCTGCTATGTTGCACCTGAAAAATCCTCATATAATTTGCCATGCACGGGTGTGTGATGTCTACGGAAGGGACGCCATAACAGAATACAAAACAGAGATGATCAGATTTCCGACATGTGTTGTGCTATCAGCTACAAACGTATTACTAGTACTACTACTACAGAAAATAAAAGTTGGACCAGTAGCCAAACATTTCTGCCATAGACCACAGTTTAATTCAATGGAAAATTGAATCATTTTTGGGTATTACTTCAAATATCTGTAACAAATGAAGGAAATTATAAGGTTTGCAGAGCGATTTCTGTGTCCTTGTTCCTGGAACCGATAGGACCAGGCAGTGGTCCAGAGCACTGCTATAAATTGATTGTGTTATAGCTATACTATTTTACAATCTTACACCATTGTTTTGAAAGAAAAAAAAATCTTGCCCCAATATTTTCCGCTCACATACAGTTTGTAAAAGACAATTACCGAACTCCTATGCTGGATTACTAACAGCTTTTACATTGTGTTGCATCTGGGAGAAGTCAACGATGTGTTAAATAAGTGAGGTGGAGGCCCATTGGCTGGGTACCTGGTCTTGATAGGAGGGAAGAGGCATCACCATTATGGCGTTATTAACTAAGCACGTGCATGTAGTTGTCCCATCATGTGACGTGAAATTTGACAAAATTAACCCTTTGCCGAAACTTCATCAAAAAATAACCCTTTTTTCAAAAAAATTCGAAATCTAACCCTTTTGTGTGGCTCCCGTATCGGGGGCGCCACACATAAAGGAACCGCGCCCCCAGCTGGGGCGCCACACCACTGCCAGCGTGGCAAGGCGGGCCCCAGCCCTGGTTAAGTAGCGCCGGCGCTGGGGGCGCCACACCTCAATGTGTGGCGCCGGGGCCGGGGGCGCCACACATTGACATGTAATTTTCAGCGCCGCGCCCGACCCGCGCCCCAGCTCATTCTCTCACAGAAACAAAACGGCAAGAACACACGCGGCGGCGGCGACGGTTCCTCACCTCTCCCTCTCAAATCCTCTCCAAATCCGGCCCGATCTGAAGCGATTTCTTCTCCCCATCGGTCCTCACGGTAAGCTCCTCCGTTCCCCTCAGTTTCATCCAATAAACATTTCTTATTTGTCCCCTTTTTGGAACCCTAGGTGAAATATTAGTTCAACCTAGATTTGGAAATTAGTATGGCATGAGGCTTGTTTTTTGTGGTTCTTAGCATTTGTATAGCAGTTGTAATGGTTGTTAATCAAGTGGAGTGTTTATTTACATTTTTTAAATTAATTCGGTATAGATGTGTATATGAGAACCATGTGTATGTGAGGTGTATTTGTGGATGTACAAGTGGTTACCTAGCTAGATATGTATGTAAATTGTACATGTGGTGTATGTGTGGATGTGGTAGATGTCCTATATGATGTCGAAATGAATATTGAAAAAATTGAAAAGTGGTTACCATGTGAAATGAATATTGATTTTTAATTAATTCGGTATAGATGTGTGATATGATTTTGTGCATGGTCAAAGTGGTTACCCAATTTCTATATAATTTTTATATGTTGTGTATGTGTGGATGTGGTAGATGTCCTATATGAGGTTGAAATGAATATTGAAAAGATATTGAAAAATTTCTATCTCTTACTAGTTTTTAAAAATATGTAGGATGGAACTTATCGAAGAACAATATGATAAGCCGCACCGTGCGAGAAAGATTGCGGAGGGAAATGTAATTTGTAATGTTTTGCATATTTTAGATGTTAGTTCATATTTCTATTCGGCATGGACATTGTTGTAACTTGTAATTATTTTTTTAGGTACTTGCCCCCCTTCGTCTTCGGTCTCACGAGGCCTCCTTGCAACATGATGACAAGGGAAAGGGCATGCCGTACGACGAGAGGTACACCGAGTACATCGAGAAGCTTGGACTCCTTCCATTCATCCAGCTCGTGTCTCGGTCCACGCCAAATTTCAATCCTTCGGCCATCACTGCTCTTGTTGACCGTTGGAGGCCAGAGACACACAGCTTTCACCTCCCCACTTGTCGTTTCGATGTCGTGAACTTGTCGTAAACTTGGTTTCCCGTGGTCCTTGTCGTGAACTTGTCGTTTCGATGTCGTGAACTTGTCGTTTCATTGTGGACATTATCGTGAACTTGTTCAACTATAACTTGTCGTGTTTTGTGGACATTATCGTAACTATTTTGTTGTTCTGTTTTGTTGTTGTGAATCAATGCTCATGATATATATTGTGTCATGTTTACTCATGTGGTGTTCTGAATTATTTTGCTGAACTGAGCTGGTGTGGCGCCGGTCGCTGGGGAGTGGAGTATTAAGGTGTGGCGCCGGCGGCCGGGGCGTCGCAGTAGTGTGGCGCCGAAGCGGCGGCGCGGTTCCTGTGTGTGTGGCGCCGGAGACGGCGGCGTGGCAAATAGACAGAGAGCAGGAATATTTGCGCGCGTACCGCGCCGGCGCTCGGGGAGCTGGGGTTGACGGTGTGGCGCCGGCCTCTCCGGCGTTGCACATGTGCGGCGCCCTAGGCTGGGGCGCGACACAAAGATGTGTGGCGCCGTGCCCTCCGGCGCGGCAAATAGACAGAGAGCAGGGAATTTTGCGCGCGTACCGCGCCGGCGCTCGGGGAGCTGGGGTTCACGGTGTGCCGCCGGCCGCTCCGGCGTTGCACATGTGCGGCGCCCTGGGCTGGGGCGCGATACAAAGAGGTGTGGCGCCGTTCCCTCCGGCGCGGCAAATAGACAGAGAGCAGGGAATTTTGTGCAATTGTTTTTCTGCCGTGGCACAGTTTTTCTGCCGCGGTTACGGGTTCAGTTTCCGTCGAGTTTCGTCAGGTTTCCGTCAATGCGCGACACAGTTTCGTCAGTTTTTCCTGCACTTCAAACTACAGTTCCAGAAATCCATCAAATTCACTAAGAGTTCACCATATTACAAGATTCAACGAAATCCATCAAATTACAAGGTTCACAACTAACTCATCAAGATCACAAGAACATAAAACACACTAAATGTGCATGACATTACAAGGTTCCTGCAAATTAAATGCCCACGACATTACAAGGTTCACACAAACCCAAAGTCTAGGACATTACATTGTCCCTACTGAGTAAGACGTGGATACTTGCCCTTGCGCCTCGCTGGGTCTGGTTCCGCTCGTTCCTCCTCTCGTGCACGGCGATCCCTCTCACGCCTTCTCGCATCCGCCTCCTCTCGTGCAAGGCCAACACCTTCACCTTGTCCTCCCGCCTCCTCTCGTGCACGGCGAGCCCTCTCACACCTTCTCGCATCCAACTCCTCTTGTGCTTCCCTCTCACGCCTTCTGGCATCCAACATCCCCTGTGCACGGCTTCTCGCATCCAACATCCCTTGCGCACGGCGAGCACCTTCAGGTTGAGCCTCCTCTCGTGCACGGCGAGCACCTTCACCTTGGCCTCCCGACCCCTCCCTTCCAAGTTCGCCGTCAAACGCCGCCCACGCCTCATGGTACCTTCCGTCCTCTAACGGCCCCTCCCTTGCACGTTCCGCCTCCCACGCCTCCCTTGCAACACGTGCCTTCTCAGTCTTCTCCGTCCTCTCCATCTCGCGGAGCATCATTTCGTTCTTAGCCTCTAGTGCCTCAATTTTCGCTTGCTCATTCTCCTTCTTGGCCCGCTCCTCTTCACGATCTTTCTCCCAGAATCGCTCCCACGCCTTGTCAGTCATAGTTTTTACCTCCCACCGGTAGAGGTCATTTTGCTCAAAGTCTATCCACCGGTAGTATTGGCAAATAGGCGGAGGTGACTGCAAACGTAATAGCGAGTCAAAACATGCAACTAGATAAAGATAAATTCTTTACAAGAGAGGCGGAGGAGACATTTACCTGCGGACGCTCAATAATATTTGTTTGCTTTGTCTTGCGTTTTGTTTGCTTCGACTTGTTTTTTGTTGGCTTCGGCTTCTCCCAAGCATAGTTCGGGCACATCCAGAACCTCCTTCCTCTTCTATCGTCCCAATCGCTGGACTGCTTCTTCTTGCAAACGTCACCACACCAACAAGTCGGCGCATCGTGCCCGACTCGACTGTCAATGCTGTGTTGCCATGCCACCGGCTTCTCCTTCAGATCGGAACAGTCCATCCCTACAAAATTGCAAGTTTGAACTTAGTTGACAGTAAAATGGAACAATTGAAAATAAGAACCATCCCTACAAAATTGCAAGTTTGAACTTAGTTGATAGTAAAATGGAACAATTGAAAATAAGAAATAACAACCAAAAAAATTTCAGTCATACCAATCATCTAAGTCTACCACCTCTACGGCCATGACGCCTACCCCCTCTTAGCTCGTCAAACATTGATGTACCACCGCCACCGCCATGTTGAGAATGACCATGTTGGCTACCACCATGGTGGCTTGTGCTACCACCGCCACCGCCATGTTGAGAATGACCATGTTGGCTACCACCATGGTGGCTAGTGCTACCACCTCCACCGCCAAGTTGAGAATGACCATGGTGGCTTGTGCTACCACCGCCACCGCCATGTTGAGAATGACCATGGTGGCTTGTGCTACCACCGCCACCGCCATGTTGAGAATGACCATGTTGGCTACCACCATGGTAGCTAGTGCTACCACCGCCACCGTCATGTTGAGAATGACCATGGTGGCTTGTGCTATCACCGCCACCGCCATGTTGAGAATGATCATGATGGCTTGTGCTACCACCGCCACCGCCATGTTGAGAATGATCATGATGGCTTGTGCTACCACCGCCACCACCACCGCCACCATGTTGGACACCTTTCGATCTCTTGTTTCGACCACAGCCTCTAGCGTTGTGCCCACCACGATTGCATTCTCCACAACGGGCACTACCACGAGGCTCCTGAAAATGTTGGTTGCCCCACTCTCGGAGACCTCCTGCACCCCATGCGTCCATGTCATTTCTAAAACGTTTTGTCTTCCGTCTTCCCCGTGTCGTCACCTTCAGTATTGGATCGGGCCATAGTTGAATGCCATGATATTCTGGCCATTGTGATTGGTCAAAGTAAGGTTCAAATCTGCCCGCCCATGTCTCCTTGGTAGCCTCGATCGAGTACTCGGACAACCTTACCGGATCAACGTATCCCACTTTTCTAATGCGTGCCGCCGTCCGCAAGTGAGAGCAAGGGAGATGAAGCAACTGAGGCCTCTGGCACGAGCACAAACATTGCTTTAGCAAGACTTTGCACGCACGCCCTCCGTGTTGCACACCACCTACCGTGGTGCCTCCTGGCTCATTGACTTGGTAAATCCACTCGTTGTTGTCAAAACATTGGGCTGTATTGGTCTCCGCCTTCCTTAACTGGTATGTCATCCATTTGTCAACTTCAGGTGGATACTTGTACTTCTTCTTGTGCTTGTTCTTCCCTTCCATCTGCTCAAACGTTTGCTCACTATATTTTTGAAAATACCCATTCAACTTGTCGAATGTGTATTGAACTATTGCTGTCACGGGCAACCCACGGACTCCTCTGAGCACATTGTTGAAACATTCTGCCATGTTGCTTGTCATGTCACCGTACCTCCTACCATCGGTGTCAAAAGCTCTAGTCCACTTGTGCCTCATAGACGCATGCCTATCTAGGAACTCTCGACCCCCCGGCGATGTGAGAGTTAGCAACCTGTTGTACAATCTCACAAAATGCCGCTCGGTGAAAGCGAGACAACAATCTTTTAGATCATCAGATAGCTCCTTATTTCCGCATGCCCTATAGAAGTTGGACACAAAATGCCTCACGCACCATCGATGGTGCAAAGGAGCATGCCCGGGAATATCAATCTCCACCGCATTGAGTATGCCTTGGTGGCGGTCCGAGATGACACATACCTCTCTTTGAGGCTCAAATACCTTTGTTCTCACTAGACCCATGAACCACTCCCAGTTGTCCTGGTTCTCCGCCGTCACCAAAGCAAAAGCCAACGGCAACAACCGGTCGTTAGCATCATGAGCTACGGCAATCAAAAGTGTGCCCCTGTACTGGCCTGTCAAGAATGTGCCATCCACGGAGACAACCGGTCTACAATGCCTGAATGCCCTTATGCATTGCCCGGAAGCCCAAAATGCACGGCCAAAGACACGGACGGTTGCACCATTGTAATCCCTAGTCTTTTGGCCAAAGGGCTCCACACACGTAACCATGTCCGGATTTGTAGCAGCCATAGCTCCCAACAATCTAGGAAGTCGGTTGTATGCTTCCTCCCAGTCACCATACAACATCTTGAATGCGGCTTGCTTGGCCCTCCATGCCGTCCCATACTTCACCGAGTAACCAAACATGTCTTTCACCGTGTCCATGATAGCCCTCACCAAAAAAGTGGGGAATGCCTCTATGGAATTGGAAAGTCTATAGCCGATGAAATCGGAGGTTAGTTGCCGATGAGTGTCCTTCGCATCCTTGTCATCATCATCATCATTGCCACTACACATGTGAGTTGACACACATTTTTTTAGAACCCATTGAGAGGTTCCCTTGATAGGTCTTGCACGCACAATCCACGGACACCCATTATGCGCGTCATCACACTTAACCGTGTAACGCTTCTTGACATCCGAGTGAACCACTTTGTATGGTCTAAAGTACTTAACCGCATACTCCTTGAGCCATGTCTTCAATTCCAACAAGCTTTCAAACTTCACTCCCTCAGCAATACCATAGTTTTTGGGATTACGATCCTTCTTTGAAGTTAGCCTTGGTTCAAGAATTTTACTCGTGCCACCATCAACCACGGCTTTATCGGCGAGACTAAGATCACGGAACAATGGTAACCGATGATCCCGGCCCACTACCTTCTTGAATATTTCTGCTTCTTTAGCAGTGAACCCATCTTCATCAACATCTTCTTCGGGACCGTCGTCATCCGAGTCCGATGCATAGCATCGGTTATAAGGGATGTCATGGTCCATGTCCTCATGCCTACAATTTGTCTCCACATCACCAATATCATTTTTATGAAGCTCAAACTCCGATGCGTCGCTCTCCTCCTCCGACTCTTCATATTGGTCACTTTGAATTGGGCTTGAAGGTTGGCTCCTTTCGTGTTCGGTCATTGTTGGTTGGCTAAAATCATGTTGAGTCATTGGAGGTGGACTCGACGTTGGATAGTACACTTCATGCGCATGAGGTGGCTCATTTTGAACCGGCCTCCTAACGTCATGTTCGGAGGCACACCGGTTCAAGTCAAACGTCTTCGTGCCAAACAACTCAAGAGCCTTGTCTTGAGATGCCGCCACCGTCTCCTTATATGCACTCCAACACAACTCGGAGTTGAGAGGCATAATCTTCCAACGAATATGCATTCCGAACCCAACATTATGCCTTCCCTCCAAAGAAAGAACATCATTTGAATCCGTCCAATTCAATGCAATCCGCACTCTCTCCACAACCTCGGCATAGCTAGGACTATGGCCAAACACCACCACTTTCTCCTCCAAGTCATGCTCCACATTGCCTTTCAAAAAGGCCTCCTTGTCCACATGATGAACACTAACCATTTTGTCCATCTAAAAAAATTTACAACAAACCGAATGCATCAAATGATTGATACATTGCACTAAGCTATGCATTTAAAACAAAATCAATTTACTTATCTTAATTTTAAATCAATTCATTATGCACTAACCCTAACTAAATCTAGCTCACTAACTACATCTAACAAAAACCCTAACCCTAACCTAAAATCAAGAGCCCAACACTTCATATCCATCATACCCACACACATTGACCAATATTATCAACAAATAACCACAAATTTGTCCTCATACTCAAATTCTAGGGTTTCCAAGATCTACACAATGTCTCCAAATTGGAAGATTTCTATTGGACAAAAAGAAGGAGGATGAGGGAGAGTACCTTCTTGCACGTAGGAGAGCCGGAATCCACGGAAAAATCACACCTAAAAGGATGGATTTGAGGGGGGGTGTGTTGGGAGGAGTGTTCTTCCTTGCTTTTGTGAGAGAAGAGAGTGAGGGAGAAGAAAAAGGTGGTGGGGCACGGGCTGGGGCTTGTTACTTTTACAGATTGTGTGGCGCCCCAGCCACCGGCGCCACACATGTATGTGTGGCGCCCCCACCTCCGGCGCTACTTATCCGGGCTGGGACCCGCCGTGCCACGCTGGCAGATGTGTGGCGCCCCAGGCGGGGGAGTGGGGCATACATGTGTGGCGCCCCAGCTGGGGGCGCGGTTCCTTTATGTGTGGCGCCCCCGGTACGGGAGCCACACAAAAGGGTTAGATTTCGATTTTTTTTGAAAAAAGGGTTATTTTTTGATGAAGTTTCGGCAAAGGGTTAATTTTGTCAAATTTCACTCATGTGACCCCTGCTTTTCTATCCTTCTCACATACTCCTCTTTTGAGTCAGAACTCGCAGTCATTCACTCGGCAACAAAGTACACCGGCAGCAAGCTCAGGAAGTTGTCTGGTGGAAAATATGCTGGAAAAGATCAGGCACAGCTAAATTAAAAGATGATAGCACAATGAGGCTAGTTCTGATTTCTCACTTGGGAATGGCCACCAGAGGAATGAGCCCATCCCTCCACTTTCATAATGTAACTAGGAACAATCTATATATGGTACCTCCAGATTCATGAATCTGAGAGGATCTCCAATACCGTGTTACTGAAGGCAGAAACTATGCACATGCAGGACCATGACGGCAATAATACTAGTAGATGGGAGGGCCAGGCCATAGCCGCAATGTCAAGCATGACAGAGAGTAAACTAAGATGCCTTCGCAAAAAAAAAAAAGAGTAAACTAAGATGGACCGTTATTCAAACTTTTAGTCTCAAATGAACCAGTTGGATTGTACTAAGTTACCTAGCCTATAAAGAAAATAACAATACAAGGTAAAACCCTGAAACTTAAACTCAGGACCAATTCAATTGGGCAACTGCTCAATCGTTTATTCTGTGGTAACGTTAGGTTAGAAAACTAAATGCAAATCTGCAGAATGGCCAGATTATCCATGAAGAAAATGTGGTTCAGATCAAGGCACTCCTCCTTCCTCTTTCGAGGCCTACCTCGGATCATATTCCTTGTGTTGTTCAGATTGGCACCTCAATCCCAAAATCTCAGATTTTCCGGTTTGAAAACCACTGGCTTGAACAACCGGGCTTCAAGGATGTTGTCAGCTCAGTTTAGAACTCAGAGGTCAGAGGACAGAACATAGCACAAATCGTTAATGCAAAGTTCAAATTACTCCTAAGGGTCTTAAAAAGGTGGGGGAAAACACTCTCACAGCTCAACACTGTAATCAGAAACTGCAATGAAGTCCTCAAAACCATTGATGCTCTAGAAGAAAACAGAACAGGAACAAGGCTTTAGAATGGTTTTGAAGAAGCACCTACTGAATTTGCCAAACAGATTTTTTTTCTGGAAACAGAGATACACGGTGAGATGGACAAAGTTTGGGGATGAGAGCACTGGCTTCTTTCATGCAGCAGCAACAGAAAGGTACAGATTCAACACAATCTCAGGTTTGGAAACAGAACAAGGAGAACTAGTGACTTCTCACCATGCTAAAGCCTCAATGATATGGGATGACTTCAAGGATAGAATGGGAAACTCTCAACAAACGGAAATGCTGTTTGATCTTTCATCTTTGGTTCATAGTCAGGATTTGAGAGACCTTCCCTCTGCTTTCTCTCATGATGACATAGACTCGGTTGTTAGAAAGCTGCCTAATGATAAAGCACCTGGTCCAGACGGGTTTAATGGGGCTTTCTTCAAAAGTTGCTGGGACATAATCAAGATGGACATTTACTGCCTCTATGACAACTTCTTTGCCAGAAACCTTGACATCCAATCAGTTAACAATTCATATATCATCCTGGTTCCGAAGGTAACAACCCCACCAGGATCGCGGACTTTAGGCCAATTTCTCTGAGCAATACAACAGTGAAGATTATCACTAAACTGATGGGTAATGAAGTTCAGAAAGTCATTCTATCCCTGATTCATGAGAACCAGTATGGCTTCATCAAAAGTAGAACCATTCAAGATTGTTTAGGGTGGGCTTTCGAATATATATATCAATGTCAAAAGTCAAAGCAGGAGTGCATTATTTTGAAACTTGATTTTGCAAAAGCCTTCAACACTATTGAGCACAACGTCATTCTGCAAATGATGGCACAATTTGGGTTCCCTGAACATTGGATACAATGGACCTCAGATATCTTCAGAACTTCAACCACCTCGGTGCTTCTTAATGGAGTGGCAGGGAAAACTCTTAATCAAAGAAGAGGGGTTCGGCAGGGAGACCCACTCTCACCTCTCCTGTTTGTCCTAGGAGCCTACCTTCTCTAGAGTGTTATCAATCGTGCTCATCAGCAAGGCCTCCTCCACCTACCCATCCCAAACAGGTATAATGCAGGCTTTCCTATAGTACAGTACGCGGATGACACCATCATGATTCTTTGTGCTTCACACACAGAGCTCCACTGTTTAAAGGCCTTACTGGAATCTTTTTCGATGTCGACAGGGCTCAGAATCAATTACAACAAATCAAGTATCTCTGCGATTAATACAAGTCAAGAAAAAATGACACTGCTTGCTGGCCTCTTTGGGTGCAAGATTAAGTCTCTACCTTTCACCTATCTTGGCCTTCCTCTTGGAACCACAAAGCCACGAGTAGAACATAATGGAAAGATCATGAGCTCCACTGAAAGGAAGCTGAGCTCAATCTCATCGCTCCTAACCCAGGCCGGACGCCTACAGCTAACAAACTCGGTCATAAGTTCTTTGCCGACCTACATGATGTGCACTCTTGAGGTTCCTGTCGCAGTTCTTGAATATATTGACCGAGTTAGGAGACATTGCTTATGGAGAAACTCAGATATCTCAGAAAAGCCAGCGTCTTTGGTGGCATGGAAACATTGTATTAAACCAAAAAAGAAAGGAGGCCTTGGGATTATCAATCTAAGAGCGCAGAACTCTTTCCTCAGAGTTAAACACCTTCATAACTTTTACAACAGGAAAAATGTGCCCTGGATCAGGCTGATTTGGAATACTTATTACAACAATGGCAAAATTCCGCATGCATCTAAGTTTGTTGGATCGTTCTGGTGGAAAGACATCCTTAAGTTAACATATATCTTCAGGGGGGTGGCCAAGTGCACCTTTGGAAATGGGAAAACAGTTCTGTTTTGGGATGATTTATGGAATGACAAGATTAGGCGAAATGCATACCCGGCCCTATATTCGTTTGCAAAGGACAAAAACAAGACTGCGGCAGGTTTTTTGCTACAACAAGATATTACACAAAATTTCATCCTTCCAATGACGCAACAGGCATATGAGGAGTACAACAGCCTAACGCAGGAAATCAACAACATTCGCAGCCAGAATACGCAGTCTGAAGATGACACTTGGTCTTACATTTGGGGGACCTCAACCTTCTCTTCTTCTAGACTATACCACTACACTTTCAGGAACCTACACCCTCCTTTGCCCTTCATTTGGATCTGGAAGTCCAAATGCTCCAACAAGCTTAAAGTCTTCAACTGGCTCTTATTCATGGATAGGCTCAACACCAGAAATATCCTAAGAAGAAAGAATTGTAAGCTACAGAACAATGATTTCACATGTGTCCTTTGTAACCTGAACAGAGAGGAAACAGCATTCCACCTGTTTTTCAATTGTCTTTTTAGCAAACAATGTTGGCAAGAGCTTCAAATTCAATGGAATTATCAAGCGGATTTCTTTGCAACGTTTGAACAGACAAGGGCTGTTAGTGGCTCACCCTTCTTTATGGAGATCTTTGTTATAGCTGCCTGGCAAATCTGGAAACAATGCAACAACTATATTTTTGATCGAGGAAGGCCGTCTATAGGCTTCTGGAAAGCAAACTTCATCACAGAGGCCGTCCTACAAGCAAATAGAATGTCAACACAAAAGAAATCTCAGTTTTTACTTTTCATTAGCTCCTTAGCGTAGCTTAGCTTTTCCTTTGGGCTCTTTCGAGCTGTTTGTAAAGTGGACCTTGCAGTTGAGCTTCTTTTTTTACATATATAAAATACCTACCGCAGCAGGGTTTCCTCTGCTGTACTTTTCTCAAAAAAAAGACAATGGTGCTTATCGCCGATGATCTCAAGGCCAAGGCTGATGTCTACTATGGTGATGAGATATGCCATCAGTGTACCCAGCTCTTGCTCAAGGAAGCAGGCCTCCCCAATGGTCTGCTTCCGTTAAAGGACATAACCGAGTGTGGTTATGTCGAGGAAACTGGGTATGTGTGGCTCAAGCAGAAGAAGAGGGTCGACCACGTCTTCCAGAGCCTTGGAAGGGTGGTCTCTTTTGGCCCTGAGATCACCGGGTATGCAGAGAAGGGGAGGATCAAGAAGATCAAGGGGATAAAGACTAGGGAGCTTATGTTGTGGGTCCCAGTTGAGGAGATTACCCTTGATGAACCATCAACTGGGAAACTCATCTGCAAGAGCATTGCTGGGATTTCTAAGACCTTCCCTGCATTTGCTTTCCATATCCCAGAAATGGAGAATGTGAAGATGGACTGTGCTGCACCAAAACCAGTTGTCCTCATGGAGAGAGCTCAACAAGTTGTCAGAAACAGCTGATCCATCGGGATTTGGGCTCGTGATCATCAACCTATCAATCCTACATATCTAAATAATGACTAAATCTGTGTGTTTATTGTTTGCTTCTGTACTTTGAGAGGTGGTAACCCAAAGTTCTACGTACTGCTGTTGAATGGATGCCCTGGCATCTTTTGTCTTGTAAGACAAATACCTTAGCTTCCATTCATGTACTACATTAGTCTATGATATTAATAGGCCATATTAATACGAACCATGTCGTGGGCTTCTATGAAATGTAGCTTTTTCCAGTTCCGTTTTTTATTCTGAGAAATAAATGCTACAGGGCCGATCTTTTTTTTTCCTCAGAAAAGCACGAGATAGCATGAGAATAGAATGTGTAATAAGTCTAATTTACAAAAGGACAAACAATTTTTACACAAGTACGGAGTATGTATTAGAACTAAATTATCTTTGCAGTCGTTTGTTGTCTCTTGGAATCACGCACTTTAGCTGATAACCGCAAGCATCTAGGAGATGGGAGGGTTATAATGTGTATGCCACAATGTTATTTGGTTCCTCCATATAACCTCTTCTCGTCATAACAGTATACTGTATTAACATGTACACAGTTCAGATTAAGAAGGATTTGGTTAGGCATATCCGTTTATGCATGTCAATGCCGTATGAAACCTGCCTATCTCTTGCCCTACACCCACCCCAGCAGGGAAGAATTCATTTATCCAACCAAACATCCCCTGTCTATCAACATGAGTGATTGTCAACTTCACTTAATGAGTCCTGCCTATCATTGGACCATCTTCTGACAATTTTTGTTTTGTTTTGTTTTAGAGGCAAGGCCCAGACGAGTTATGTGAGAACTGAGTCTGTTGTGAAGTACTTGGCTTACAAAGGTATATAACTTCCTTACTTTCTGAAAAACTTTTCTTTCAAGAAACCGTGAAGCATGATACAATAAAGAGGTACAAAAATTCTGTTGAAGAAACAGGACAACTCATGACTGATCGACGATGAAAATATGTTCAGCAGAATTTTCCAGTGTTTAATAGATTTGGAAAACTAGCGTGCCGCAATTAAGTGAGGAACTCTAATTAATACAGTAGGGTTAACACACGATAGTTACAGTGATTTAGACCAGAAATAGCAGTCCTTAACTCACATGAACTGAATGTGTATATGCAGAAAAAACAGTGTACGTGTAGAAAATATAGTTAAAGGTGTTCTGTTGCCCAAATGCTTAATTACACATTACCAATTGAAGAAAATTCGATTAAGAATTGAAGGTTATAATTATGAGACATCAGAATGGCAAATTCAGAAAAGATATTTTCGATTGGTAAAACACAAGGTGGGATTTGGATCAACAAGACAGTAGATCAGTTCTTTCAGTCAAACCAACAATTTAACTCATTACCAAATTCCAAAGAAAAATAAATAGAACAGCAGGCAACAACTTACTGCCATGATAAATAGTACAGATGGATGCCGTAATTCTCTGCAGAAAATGAAGCTCCTATTTCCATTAACCTTTTATTTACTTCGTTTAGGGAACAGATTAACCTACTAACCTACAAAAGAATCAGGGCATGCAAGTCAACATAGGTGATATACACAAAGGAAGGAGCAGGAATTTCATATTCATTTAACTCACCAATTAGAGTAACAGGCATCAAAAGGAAAAAGAATACGAAACCGCATCATCCTCAATGTAATGAATCTTCTTATTGGGTGAAATTGGTGAAAGAATGGATCTTAAAATGCGACTCAAAGGATCCTGCAAACCTTCCATTTCATAATGACCAAATCGCCAATCCCGAAATACAAAAGGTCGCTGAATAGGCCGATCTAGACCTCCTATATAAGCAAAAAGAGGACCATGATGATTCAGTCGAGGCAGAAAATGTAGATGTACTTCAAAACTGCTTTTTTATGTTGTTTTTGCCTAGGACTTTTGGTAATTCAATAATAACTCAACTGTGAAGGGCTTACAATTAATTCAAAGATAACTAATATTTTAAAACCAAAAAATTTAATAAATACATGTGACAAAATCAATTTGATTCTGAAGCTAGCGGAGGTATTGATATATTCTATAATAAGTCAAACTTTGTTTATCCTTCGTGTAAAGTTATTTTGGTGATAGAAACCACTAAATGTAGATTACTTCAATTACCGCCAGATCAGAAGGTTCGAAGGAATCACTATCTACCTGCATACATCCGACCATGTTTATCTACTGCCCTGAAAAATGGGCGTGTTTTCTTTTGAAGTGCAGCTTGTTGGAGTTCCCTCCAAGCCCATACTCTATCCTGTCTTGTAATCTTCCCAGTTGTAACTACCTGGAAATCAAATCAGTTTAGAGGGCCACCAAATGTAAGTATACATAAAAACAAAACAGTGAGGGAGAGAGATTTGGACAAAAACACAAAAGTTTTCCTTGCACAGAAAATTAATACTAGTACACTTTAAAAACATCAAACCCTAGGTCGGCTGCAGTCCAACCCGGAATCAATCCCACCTCGGCGGTAGTACCGCTTAACCCAGCGGTACTACCGCTGGGGTGGGCTGGTTCGTCTCTTCCCACCTCAGCGGTACCGGCGGCGGTACCGCCAGCGGTACCAGTCGGTACCGGACAAGCGCGTCAGACGGCCATTCTGGCGGTAGCGGCGGCGGTAGCGGTGGCGGCAGCTCCGAGCGGTAGTACCGCTTAACCCAGCGGTACTACCGCTGGAATTTGGAACACCATAAAACAACACTCCACCTTGAGACAAATTCCATCTTGTAGCATGAAAGAGAACTTCATCCTGAAAACAACAAAGAAACACCTTCGGCGCCAAATAGCCTCTTGGGCTAGACAGTGATACCAACTAAGCCCGAGCAAAGCTCGAACTTAGTAACAGGAACTGGCTTTGTCATCATATCAGCAGGATTATCATGAGTACTTATCTTGCATACCTTCAGCTTACCTTTTGCAACAACATCACGCACATAATGGTATTTGACGTCAATGTGCTTTGTTCTCTCATGGAACATCTGATCCTTGTAAGGTAAATAGCACTCTGACTATCACAAAACAGGTTAATGCAAGTATCATCTCCACAAAGCTCAGCAAACAAACCTTTCAGCCAAACCGATTCTTTACATGCTTCAGCAATAGCCATGTACTCTGCTTCAGTGGTAGACTGGGCAACAACGGATTGCAACGTTGCCCTCCAACTCACGGCACAACCACCAAGCGTGAACACATAACCTGTGAGGGATCTCCTCTTATCCAAATCGGCAGCAAAATCTGAATCCACATAGCCTACGAGTCCCTCATCAGTCTTGCCGAACTTGAGGCAAGCATTGGATGTGCCACGAAGGTACCTGAAAATCCACTGAACAGCCTTCCAATGTTCTTTACCAGGATTAGCCATATATCTACTAACCAAACTCATAGCATATGATAAATCTGGACGTGAGCAAACCATGGCATACATTAAAGAACCAACAGCACTAGAATATGGAACTCTAGACATGTACTCAAAATCCTCATCCGTACTAGGACATTGTTCAGCTGACAATTTAAAGTGAGGAGCAATAGGAGTACTAACAGACTTTGCATCATGCATGTTAAAACGATGAAGAACTTTCTTAATGTAATTTTGCTGACTAAGAAACAACAAACCAGAATTTCTGTCACGGGTAATCTCCATACCTAGAATTTTCTTAGCAGCACCAAGATCCTTCATCTCAAACTCGCTACTCAACTGTGACTTGAGAGCAGCGATATCTTTCTTGCTCTTGGCAGCAATCAACATATCATCAACATATAATAACAGGTATATAGGTGATCCATTAACAAACTTAATGTACACACAGCTATCAAATTCAGACCTCTTAAAGCCATGTGACAACATAAAAGAATCAAACCTTTTATACCACTGACGAGGAGATTGTTTCAAACCGTATAAGGACCTTTTCAACTTACACACAAGATCCTCCTTACCAGGCACTATGAACCCTTCTGGCTGGTCCATGTATATCTCCTCCTCCAACTCTCCATGCAGAAACGCAGTCTTTACATCTAACTGCTCAAGCTCAAGATCACGCATAGCAACAATACCAAAGAATGTACGAATTGAACTATGCTTAACAACTGGAGAGAAAACATCATTATAATCAACACCTGGAATTTGACTGAAGCCTTTTGCAACTAACCTTGCCTTAAACCTCGGAGGCTCGCTAGGAGATAAACCCTCCTTTCTCTTGAAGATCCACTTACAGCGGACTGCCTTCTTTTTCTTAGGCAAGCGCACAACTTCCCATGTGCCATTCTTATCGAGTGACTGCATTTCTTCTTGCATAGCAGCAAGCCACTTCTCGCGGTCACCGGAACCAATAGCTTCAGTATAGGTGGACGGCTCATGTCCGTGCTCCACCTGTTCTGCACAACTCAGAGCATAATCAACAATGTTACACTCTTCAATTAAACGTGGTCGAGGACCACAATTCCTCCTGTTCCTACGAGCAGCAATAGACTGTTGTGGCTGCAAAACAGGGGGTGAGTTCTGAACATTATCATTATCAGAATCAGAAGAAACAGAATCATCAGAACCAGCAGAATCAGGATCAGAATCATCTGAAGTAGCAGCACCATCATTGTCAACAGTGACATTTTCCTTTTCAACAGAGTGCTCCACCTCGACACGAACCTGCTCCTCAGAAAAATCTGGCAAAACATCTGAGGACAACTTATCAAAGTACATAACAGATTCATTGAAAACAACACTCCTGCTCATAAATGCCTTGCTAGTTTCGGGATTCCATAACTTGTATCCTTTTACACCCGAACCATAACCAATGAACACACACTTAATAGCTCTCGGCTCTAACTTTCCATTATCAACATGAGCATAAGCAGTGCAGCCGAAAACTTTAAGTTGTGAATAATCAGCAGGAGTATCTGACCATACCTCAATGGGAGTTTTCTTGTCGAGGGGAATAGATGGTGACCTGTTTATCAAGTAGCAGGCGGTGGCAGCCGCCTCAGCCCAAAAACGCTTACTCATGCGAGCGTTGGAGATCATGCAGCGAGCCTTGGAGATGATGGTCCTGTTCATCCGCTCCGCTACACCATTCTGCTGAGGCGTGTACGGGATGGTGAGGTGCCTGACAATGCCTTCTTTCCTGCAATAATCATTAAAGGCATTCGAACAAAATTCGCCACCATTGTCAGTACGAAGTAATTTCACCTTCCTTTCTGTTTGCCTTTCAATCATAGCTTTCCACTCTTTAAAAGCAGCAAACGTATCATCCTTATTTTTCATGAAATAAGGCCAAACTCTTCTAGAGTAATCATCAATAATGGTAAGCATATAACGAGCACCACCATAAGAGGGCTTACGAGATGGCCCCCAAACATCAGCATGTACATAATCAAGTGTACCTTTGGTGGTGTGACAGAAGCATTAAACTTAACTCTTGTGTGCTTACCGAAAATGCAGTGTTCACAGAACTGCATCTTACCCAAACTGCATCCTTGCAGCAAGTCTCTCTTGATCAATTCTGCCATACCAAGTTCACTCATATGTCCAAGACGCTTATGCCAAAGGTTAGTTTTACTAGCGTCATCATGAGAAACAGCAGCAACAGTACCAGATAACGTGCTACCTCTAAGAACATATAACTTAGCAGAATTCATATCACCAACCATAACTATGAGAGAACCTTTTGATACCTTTAGGAGTTTATTTCCTCCTTTGTACTTGTACCCGTCACAGTCAAGGGTACTGAGCGAGATCAAATTTCTTGCCATGGTTGGTATGTGTTTCACTCCCGTCAACGTGCGTGTCATACCGTCATGTGTCTTGACCTGAACGGAACCAACGCCAACAATGTTGCATTGCTGGTCGTTCCCCACACGCACGAAATCTCCAGTCTGCACTAACTCATAAGAACTGAACCAATCTTTGTTACAGCAAATATGAAAAGAACATGCAGTATCTAGAATCCATTCATCCTGACGAGAAACACATGCAGCTAAAACAGCTAGGCATTCGCCATCAGAACTACCATCAACAACAGAAGCCTCACCGGTATCATTACCTTCATTATTTTTCGGTTGGTAAGTACCTTTTCTTTTCTCCTTGTTCTGCAACTTCCAACAATCATCAATGACATGATTAGATTTCTTACAATACCTGCAGAACTTGTCTCGTCCTTTGACTTTGAGCGACTTCTGTCACCCTTGCTCTTGTCTCTGTTGTTGTTGTGGTAGTGGTTATCTCGCTGCTCAGGCCTCCCTCGGACCTGCAAAGCATCGCCCTTGGAGGACGACGACTCCTCTTTCTGTACCATACCTTTCATCTTTTCCCTGGCAAGCAGGGCCTCATATACTTCCGCGGTGGTTAGTTCATCACGGCTTAACAGTATGGTATCACGAAAATTTGCAAAGGAATTTGGCAGCGAGCATAGAAGTAAAAGTGCTAGATCTTCATCATCGTACTTTACCTCCATCGACACTAGGTCAGAAACGATCTCCTTAAAGATCGATAAGTGATTCATTACCGAACCACCTTCTTGCAACTTGTGCGTGAACAACTTCATCTTCACATGCATCTTGCTGGTGAGATCTTTGGACATGCAGATCGACTCCAGCTTAGCCCACAGTGCCGCTGCGGTTTTCTCCTGGAGTACTTCTTGCAGAATATCATTAGATAGATGAAGTTGAATAAGCGATAAAGCCTTACGGTCTTTCCGCTTCTCATCGGCGGTCCATGCCGCCGCATCCTTGTCGCCGAATTTCTCCAGCGCCTCGTCAAGATCATTGGACTGTGCGAGGATCGCACGCATCTTGACCTGCCACAGCGAAAATCTCGTCTTGTAGTCCAGCGCCGGTAGATCGAACTTCATCGATGCCATCCAAAACCCTAATCTGAAAACAGATCTGAAACAGGGCTCTGATACCACTTGTTGTAAACGATAGCAAAGAAACGACGAAGAGCGGAACGATCAAACCAAAGGGGACACGAGATTTAACGTGGAAAACCTCTCCAAACAAAGGAGAGGAAAAAACCACGGGCGCCAGCCAGCAATACTTCACTATATCGGGTGAGGTTACAAACGCCGTGGGTTTACAATGTGTGGCTTACCCCAAAACGGCGGCTTACAAGAGGAATAAATAGAAGCATCAAACCCTAGGTCGGCTGCAGTCCAACCCGGAATCAATCCCACCTCGGCGGTAGTACCGCTTAACCCAGCGGTACTACCGCTGGGGTGGGCTGGTTCGTCTCTTCCCACCTCAGCGGTACCGGCGGCGGTACCGCCAGCGGTACCAGTTGGTACCGGACAAGCGCGTCAGAAGGCCATTCTGGCGGTAGCGGCGGTGGTAGCGGTGGCGGCAGCTCCCGAGCGGTAGTACCGCTTAACCCAGCGGTACTACCGCTGGAATTTGGAACATCATAAAACAACAGTCATCAGCCCATTCCCAATTATCCGATGTTGTCCAGAACATATGACCAAGCACGCGAACACCCTTCAAAATAATGTGTATCAGACTGGAAGTTTTATCTAGCTCACTAGATGAGATACAGTAAAGAAAGTTAGTTACAAATGACAAGATCAGACCATTATGATTGCAGCATATATGGCTAACAGGTGCTCCAGAATGTATGCCTTCCGAATCAGATCGGTCTCATCAGAAACTCCATTTTCAGTAATGATAAAAGGTAGATTTAAATTCTTGTATCGTTCATTGAATTGAATCAGGAGACGGAACGGCCCATCAGGATAAACACCACGACCAGATTCACTATATTCATCATTATCCACAAGCTTAAGGCCAGGTTCTGATATCACCTCCTGCATGAAAATGGTAATTGATTCCCTGTTGTTTACAGGTTTCAACCACATATTTAGAGCAGCTAGTATCCAAGTTACCTGCCCATAGTAGTTGATACCAATGAAGTCCAATTTATCACATATGCTATCTATGAAAGGGAAAAGGGTCAACGAACTAGCTAATGTGACAGCCGCAACATCAAAAAGACCATATGGCCTTGTAAACGATACATGATGAGCAACACCGACCACTGGCTTCCTTTCATTTTTGCTGTCAGTCAATAAATGAACAGTTAGAAAAATGTGAGAAACACAATCACCCAAGCATCGAAATCATAGTTATGGGTATTCGTTAGAGAAAATGCACCTCAAGTAACGTACTATCTACCTTTTCAAGTGTATATTGTCATAGGCTTCAGCATGTGCAATAGCCATCCAATGCAATGCTTGATTATATACTCCAGTAGGCAAAGCAAACGTCGCTACTTCAAGAGCATTAGGGTCTCCACCAGGCCAAGCACCAGCACAATAGGTCAGCATTACAAACACATGAGGTTCATTGAAAATCACCCAGTAGTCCACCAAATCTGATACACAGTCAACAACAAGCCTGCACAACATAAACTGACTCCATAGAGCAGAGAAATCTCAGGGAATGGGTGTTGACAGGCTAGTTCGACATCTAGAAAGGAATACCTCACAAAATCCATGAAGTAACCAACAGTTTTTTCCACCTTCCATCCCCCATATTCTCCAGCCCAAGGAGGAAGTGAGTGATGAAATAGTGTAAGCATAACTTTCATGCCATATTCATGAACTCTTTGGATGATCCATTTGTACCGTTCAAGTGCTGCAAAATTGACCTACAAAAAGTGATGGCTGTCTTATTCTACCAATGCAAAGAGTCTACATGCTATAAAGAAAAGAAACAGCATAAAGTTCAAAGAAAGCACTTGAAATGCATAGCAGGCTCCGACAAACTTACTGAGCTCTTGGAATCTTCAGCTGGTTCCTTAGGCATTACCCTCGTCCAATCTATCCCGAAGCGAAAAACACTGACACCAGTTTCCTTAGCAAGTTTCAATTCAGTATCAGGATCGGACCAAAATTTAAGTCTCTCCTGCCTGAACAAATAGGTATGGTTCGGACACATGTGAGAGTCCATTTCTACTCGGCAACATGTGAGGCACAAGGTTGCATAGGAAAAGAATAAATGAAGAGATAATAAAAGTTGGGCGGAACTGACCGTAGAATTGGCATAAAAGGAAAAAGCATGCATTCATATCTTAGTCTTTAAATTAAATTTTACATATTATATCTAACCACATATCCAAATAAGGAAGGAAAGTAGAATTTTTCAGGACAAAAAAATAATTAGGTACTCCTCTTTCTTTACACCTCTAAAACGACATAATTACTCCATAAGATGAAATATGGTGCATCCTTGGTAGCTGAACTATATGTTGAAAGGTGTAAATAATTTAATGTTAACTATGGGAACTCCTTCATAAATAAGTGTATTATTCATTTACTTACGGACATGGAACATTGTGCCAAGCTGCCACATTGTGGCTGCAGCTATCGGTGCCACCGGACTCTCCACCCTCAACAAAAGCTTCGAACCCCCTGAGCATAGCCTCCATGGCTACCTTGAGCGGCTGCCTTTTCTCCCTATCCTCAGCCTGCTTTTCGTCCCCTCTGGCCCTCGAAGCTGCCACCTGAGCGCCCCCGTCGCCAGCAGCAGACGCCATCAACGCATCCGCTGGCTTCTGGTCGCGCACGGCCTCCTTGTCGTCGCAGGAATGCTCGGTCGCGAACTGAAGCCAGGCGTCTTCCAGCCCGAAGAAAAAACTCTCGTCCTCTGGAAGCAATTCGACATGCAACTCGTCAGGATTTTGTCTTTTTTTTTGTTGCTTTGTCATTGTCTGATAAATAATAACAGTAATTTAAGCAAGGTTCGTTTCAAATTTCTGAAGGAAAGACTCAGATTTGTGCAATTTTTTCACCAGTTGACTGACTGTACGTATCGACGTACGGATGCAACACACCGCACCCGCCATTCCACATCAAGCTATTAACTCACACATCTTCAAGTGAGAAACTACTTCTCTTAATTACTACTAATTGAATAAAACGGTCATTAATTTTTTTCGAGAATAAAACGGTCATTAATTTCACAACAAACTCACGGTAAACGCTCGGTTATATACGCGTGATTCCCTGAAATCCAAATGAACAGAACAGCCATTCCTTCAAAACGACGGCGGCCACTAACTAGCAAAGGCAACTAATTAAGAGATAGGAGTGATTCGAAGTCGGAGTCGGCGGAAGAGATCGGTATAATGGAATGGATAGATATACTTTACCTGCGGAGGAGTCCGAGTCGGTGGAGTGGGGCAGGGCGCGGAAGTCGGCCACCGGGTCGGCGGACTCGTCGATGGGGCTGGGGATGCGGCGGAGGTGGCGCCGGCGGTAGCGCGCGAAGGAGGCCGCGTTGGCTGCCGTCGCGGCGACGGCCACCAGGACGCGAGGTTCGCCGCCGCTGCCAGGAAGGCCGGGAGCGGCATTTCCGTAAGGGAGTGTGGAATGGATAGGAGGAGCGAGTGCGCGGAAGCCGGGAACTAGTGGACTCCGGGAGATGAGGGGTGCCAGGTCGTTGTTCGCGGGTCCCACGGTGCCACGTGGCGGACATGGTGGTGCGCGCCAGTTTTTTGCGGGGGCCACCACAATTGTACTCATTGTCTGTTTGATGACTTTTCCCATCGTTTTGCTGGATTTTCATATAAACGCGTCGAAAATTTTCGTATAATTACAGTATATCAAAAAAATAGAAACATGTTTTTGTTTTCATTTTTTTGATGAAAAACATGTGTATTTTCATTGGCCACAGAATAACAGGAGAAGCATCGCGACGCGAGACGTAGAAACTAGTAGAAGCACATGTTGTTTTATGATGATCCAAATTCTATACTGATGAAGGCCAACTTGTGACGAAGGAGAGCGGAGCGCCCCGGATTGTTTCCGGTCGGACTGCAGCCGACCTAGGGTTTTATGCCACCATATATTCCTCTTGTAAGCCGCCGGTTGGGGTAAGCCACATATTGTAAACCCACGACGTTTGTAACCTCACCCGATTATAGTGAAGTATTGCTGGCTGGCGCCCGTGGTTTTTTCCTCCTCCATTGTTGGAGGGGTTTTCCACGTTAAAATCTCGTGTCCCCATTGGTTTGATCGTTCCGCACTTCGTCGTTTCTTTGCTATCGTTTATAACAGCACACACGTGCACATATGGAGTGTGACTGCTGATTTGGCACTTGCTGGCAAGTGACTGAATTTTGCTGGTGGATTGACAAGTTTTCGAGGTGGCGGACTCTGGTCCACTCGTTTTAGATTGACGTTTGAATTTAACGTAATTTGTTTTGCATTGCGGGAGGATAATAATTATGTAAGTGTCCTTTCTCTAATTAACTACGGATCCAGAAATTCTGCGCTTGTTGGTTGTTGCTTCAGGTTCAGAAGAAGAAAAGATTTAATAACTTGCTCAATAACAGTACAATCGATACAACGTAATTAGTGTCTACAACAAGTTCCTCTGATCCGTAGAGGAATTCGTTCAATCAACCAACGTATCACCTGCTACTACTACTACTTTGGGCCGCATGCCTGCCTGCTTTGCACACGTCGTCCTGCTAGTACATAAGAATCGGATTATTACTACTTCGGCGCCCACTACTACAAATATGGCCTATGGACTCGGTTGATAACCGGCCTTTGGTGTCGGTTACTCGAACCGAAACCATTTTTACGACACGAATGAGGAGCGGCCAGTGGTGTCGGTTGGCATGACCGACACCAAACTCTTGCTATGTGGTGTCGGTTGCTTATCTATTTTGCCAATTCTATTTTTGTTTTTGACACATGTTGTTCATCATAGATTACAAACCATAGAAGGAATGAAAGACAGGTAACAGAACAGAAAACGGAATCCAATTAGATGTAGATAAACTGATTTTGAGCTGCATGTCTAGAGATAGAATTTTGAGCCGAGTCCAATTAGATGTAGATAAAAAAAAAAATTTCTTTCCTGTTTAGATCGTTTGTAACAGACATGAATTTGGTTGCAATCTATTTTTTTTTAACAAAACATCACTTATTCACACATATAGTTTTAAACATCACGTGAATCTAATAGATTAAATCTCCTTGCTCACCTATATGAAACAAATTTTTATTAAGAAAATTAGATGGTACAGACGCGCGCAAATGCGCAGGCAGACAGACTAGTTAATAAAGAAAAACATCCATTATTTTTTCTTCTTCTTACACACGACTCATTTTCTAAGGTAAAATTCCTTTCTTTTTTTCTTCTTTCGTAACTTTGATTTCATTTGAGTCATTTGATGTTTCGTACAAGAGAAGACAATTAAAGTAGGAAAATGGCGGAAAGCAGGAAATCATGTCCAAACCTTATAGTTGCATGATGTCCAAAATGGACGACAGGGGCTTGCATCTAGAGATAAAATGGACGACAGGGTGTGTTTGATTCATTTAATTGTACCCGTTGCTGCAGGGGCTCGTTTTTCTACCTACACCGGGCATGCTTTAAGGGTGTGGTTCGAGTCAAGTGAGACCGAGCCGCTCTGTCCTACGTGGTTCAAGGATGTTCATGAAATGAGTAATACTATGTTGAAATGATTAAGTACTACCCGTTGCCAATTACTCCCTCTGTTTTTTAATTGTTAACACTTTATAATACAAATTTATACTATAAAGTGTCATCAATTAAAAAACGGAGGGAGTAAATCACAAGTTATGTACTCGCAAAGATGGAGAGACTTGCAAGTTGCCGTGCAGATCCCGAACGAAAGAGCACGTGCTAGTGTAATGGGCTTATATTCTTAATTAAGCCTGCACCAGCGAGGCAGCGAGCCCAGTTCAGATAGAGGGCTCTTTGTAAATGGCCCGGAACACATCACCGCGCGGCATCGACGCCCTTCGACTTTTTCATCGGAGCGTTCAACAGACTGATATCTGCAACTCTGCTCCCTAACCGCAACTCTGTATGCAACAGAGCGTCCAACGCCTCAGAAGCAGAGTCCTCTGCTTCCCTGCCTCATATCACCGCTTGTCCGGCACTGTCTAGCAGCTGGACAATGTTTCTATTTACGACGAGCCGGTTGAAATAAAAACTCTCCTCAAAACAGCATGAGGTGATCAGGAATACTTGCACATATAGTCAATAAATTCAAATCTTGCCCAACATTAATACAAGTATGTTCCAAATTTGTTGCATTTGCTACTACGTGCTACACACAGAATCTCCTCCGATCCCCCTCCCGTCTAGGATGTCATTGCCGGAGATGTGCCCTAGTAGCTTGAGAGCTCGCTGTTTTCCATCTGTTTTTAGCTAATCTAAACTTCTATACTTGCACCTGATGTGATGTACGTACGTTTCTTCTTCTTCTTCTTCTTCTTCTTCTTCTTCAGGAGCACCAGCAGCAGCAATGCCTGCTTGTGCCTCTGAGAAGGGACCTCAGATGAGGCACGCTCGTCATAGCAACAGAAGCAGAGTCCCGTGCTTCCCTGCTGACGTCACATTGTACACCACCGACGCGTCTCCCACACCACTGCAGGCTAATGTCGGTGTTCGAGCCACCAATAATTTATTTGAAAGGAATGAGAAACAAAAAGGAGACCTGAACTTCGAGGCATGCATGGACCATCGATGTTTGCAGCAATCGGCGCGGCTATCTGTTGACGCAAAAATTGGGCACATAGCCCGCCAATACGATGAATCAGAGAAAAAGAGTATCGGACAAAACAAGAAAACTTGGGCTCACTACCGTACCGTCAGCTCCTCCATTATTTTAACTTCAAAATCTGAAAACACCCAAGCTTGATGCCCATTTCTTCTTCTTCAGGAGCACCACCCTGCAGCAATATGCTTGCTTGTGCCTCTGGTTCCTTAGTGACTCTTTTCTCTGAAAGCCAATGGGCAGCAGATCACATGCAAAAAACTAGATCACTTCTACAATGCTGTATACTACTATGAGAAAAGAGTAGCATGGCTAAATTATTAGGATCACATGCAAAAAACCAGGAGTAAGTGTAATGTTCCAACGACATCTTACCTACTCCTACAATCTTATTGCAACTGCTCGTATTGTCCCAGGAACAGGATGACTAAATTATTAGGCATAGACTTGCGAGGTCCAAGTCTTCGGAGGAAGCTGTCACAATGATTTTGAATGTCCAGTCGGATTTGACACCTGCTCTTGACGGAGTTTGTGGTCGCTGTGATGAAAAAAAAAAGGGAAGCAGAGGAACCAAAGGGGCGTGCGCTAGTGTAGTGAGCTTATTGTTGGACCTAATTGGGCATGTGCCTCCAAGCCCAGCTCAGATAGAAGCCTCCGCTGGTGCCTCTTTTATGTCCTCTGCGAATTTATCAAGGATGAGTGAGTGCAGTGCTCTACGTAAATGGCCCAGATTAATGCTGATCCATTAGTCTTGAACTACCAAAACCAACAACGTCAATACCCATGGTCAACACACACGGCCAGCGCAACTCTCAAACTTGAACTACAAAAAGAAATTGAGTAATCGTTTAACCAAATACGTTCAAAAACAACATCAAAAGTCTTTTAAAACATTGACTAATCGTTTAACCAAATCGTTGCATCAACATCTTCGGAATAGGAGGGATAAGAGAAAGCCCCCGCGTCGCTCCCGTCCAGGGCGACTCGGGCGCGACTCCCCCAAACCCTACCTTCCAGCCGCCGCCTTTCCTCCTCCGTGCCCGCGCCGCCGCCGGAGGAAGCTGCCGAGCGAAGCTCGCGCGGCCGACGGCGGCGGCGGGGCGCCTCCTCGCGGTTCCTTGGTCCCTGGGCGGCGGGGCTCTGCGGGATGCGGCGGCTCGACGGCAAGCGTGCGCCCTCTCCCATGGCGGGGCCCTGCGGGCTCGGCTGGCGGCAGGGCGCGGCGCTCGGCGGCGGCGCCAGGCGAGAGGTGGAGGGTCGTCGCGGTGGTACTCCTCGGCGGCGCGCGGGCCCGGGCCAGATGGGCCTAGATGGGCCGGCGCCGCAGCAGCGAATGTCTCCACCTTTTTCGGCTCTGTGGGCGCTCGGAGCCGTCCTTCTTCGACAGCTGCAGTTGCGCGCACGGTGCGCGTCAGTGCCTGTTGTTCGGCTGCAGCCCGGAACCATGGTGGTTCTTGGCCTCGGGCAGGACTCCTCTGCTCCTTGTCGGCATGGTGCTCGGCAAGGAACGGTGCTTGTGCTGCGTCCGGCAGCTGTGGTGGATCCGGTGCCTTGTGCTGATGCTTGCTGCAGGTGGTCTCCGTGAGGTGTGGAGGCTGCAGCGGCTGGTGGCGGTGGTCGGCTGAATGTGCTCAAAACTCTGGGTGAGAACCTGCATTGGCTTTTGCCGCTGCCGGCGGCAGCAATGTCTTTGGCATTGTTTCCTCGCAGGAGGTGCCGTTGTGGAGCCGAGCTCGCCACCGTTGGGCCAGTTCTGTGAATTTATGAAGGATGAATGCAGCCGAGAATAAGATCTTTTGGGCTCCATGGAACTGGATCACCGATTGGAGCCCGTTTGTTACAATACAGCTCGAAGAAGCTGTGAAGCATCGGTAACATGGTCAGAGTTGGTAGGAAACCATTGAAGAGAGAGCAAAACTTTTGTTTGCCATATCTATTTTCTCGTATATTTAATTGTACCGACGTCTTTGTTCGTAACTAAAGCCAGCAAAAGTTTCTCGAATATTTGCTACCACCCCACCAGGAGCGACGCCGCGAGACAGCGTTGGAGTAAGACGACCGACGAGTCGATGACAGATGTGTACGCATGCGATGCAAAAGTAGCAGCTTACAAGGAGGTCGAGGTGCTTACAAGGAGGACCATGGCTTTGAACCGTCGGACAGTCGTCGACGCGCAGGCACATCAGGTGTCCTGGCTGCACCTGCTCGACTGTCACCACCAGCTCCTCCATCATTTTCAAGTGCTGGCCAAATCCAGAATCTGAAGACACCCAAAACTGATGCCCATTTGTTCTTCTTCTTCTTCTTCTTCAGGAACACCAGCAGCAGCAAGCTTGTGCCTACCTCGGAGTCCTTGGTCACTCTCTTCTCTTGAAGGAAATGGCAGCAGATCGAGATCGCATTTTTATACATAGGTGATTCTCTGGAAGATAATGGCAGCAGGTCACATCCAAAAACTCACACACAATGGCAGCAGAATTGAAGGTAGTGCGGGACCTCAGCTGAAAATGCTCATGGTAGCCACAGAAGCAAAGTCCTCTGCTTCCAAGACTCCTCACACAGACAGGCTGTGAATATGCTTGTCGAGCAATGCACATGGCCACGGCTCATAGTCCGTAAGCACACTGACCAAGTCCTCATCCTGGCCATCACCTATCCATCTGCATAATCGATATCTAGCAGCTGGACAATGCTTCTTTTTACGACGAGCTCATTGAAGTGACAAGTCTCCTCAAAATGAGGATATCATGAGGTGATCAGGAGGAATACATGCACACAAGCAAAATCCATAAACTCAAATCTTGCCCCTCTACGTGCTACAGACCGCCAAATGAATAAACTAACAAGCCAACGGTTCAACGTTATTATTACAGGTTCAATGCATAAGTAAACAGAAACTATGTAGAACGCATGCAGTAGACAGTCATCACTGATTGCCTCACAAAAGTCAAGATGCATGGAAGCGCCCCCGGGACGCTTCGACCACCATTCCAGCTCTGAAATCAGTAACTCGCATCGCCAGAATCTCGGGTCGAGGAGCAAGCCAAGCTGAACCTGTGAGAGAAAGGAATTATATGTTGGTCATCAGAAATGCCTTTATTACTGGTCAGCACTAGGTCGAAATTACTGTAGTGAATCATAAACAAATTGGATTGATCCCGCTTATGATTCTACTCAGTTCCAAACATAGAGTCCATTCAGGTCCAGGAAGAAACACGTGCTACTGATAAATGTTCCATTTCCTACATGCTCCTAGTTTTGGGAATGACTAATTTTCTGTTTCGATTAGATTACTTGCGGAGACAAAGTTTGACTCATCATCCATGAAACTGCGTACGATTGACTGGAGCCACATAAAGGGAAGCAACAAAAGCAATGAAAAATAATACTCCATAGTAATGTAAAAGAGACCATGGAGAGAGTACGTACAAGCATGCTATTGATCAATTCAATGGCTTAAATCGTCATTGACATCCTCCTCCTGTAGTTGTACTTCTGTGACTAAATTGTCATTGGCCGGTCTGACTACAATTTTGGAATGTAGTAATAAGAAAACAGAGGGATCAGTTTAAGATTCGATGGAAAATACTATATATAACGAATCTGTTTGAGCACCGAGAAGGTATGTACCCATCATTCTAATTCTACCGTAGATGTTCATTTCGAGCGAGGGGTGGTTGGGATGATCTGCAATTGCTTTCCTCAGTACAGCCTCCTCTTTCTCTACGTCATCCGAAAAGGCAAGTGCACCCGAGAGGACAACTTTGACCTGCTGAAGCGAAGGGATGCACTCTAGGCCCAGATTCCCACAGCTACAGTTTTCAAGCATCAAGCTATACACGCAGACTTGAAATTCAAGCACTTCGAGCATTGGCTTAACATCCCTCGTCTTAGTGACCATGACCACATCAGGCTGTCCACACCTGATAGAAAATGGAACGTTCAAGTCCTCCTTCGGCACAAACTGCACCATTGATTGAGGCAACAACAAGGTCCTCAACTTCCGAAACAAGCCATCATTAGTGGAATTAATAGTTAGTACCGTGTAGCATCTGATTAATAGCTTTAGCTGACGGAGCTCTGGCAAAAGGCCCAGGATTTCCAATTCTTTATCATCCATATAGTCCACAGACAGCCACAAGATGGATAGGTTAGGAAGGTCTAAGGGATTAATGTGTGATGGCAGCCTACGGAAGTAAGTACGTACTAGATCCAAACATTGGAGAGTTCGCGAGAACACCAATGTTCCCCAGAGGGCTTCATCTATCTCACTGAAACTACCGAACTCCAGCTTTAGCTTCTGGATCTTGCTGAGGTTGCGTAGAGAACCCACCAAATCTGACGTCCACACGATTGATTCTGTCACATTCAAATATGCAATGAGTACCCTGAGTTCATGCAGCTTGCCCAGCTCCTTAACAAACTGCCCTGACATGTCGTTAGGAACAGATATCTCCAGTTGCTCCAGAGATGTCAGCTTCTCGATTACTCCGCTTGGCACCGCCACTTTTCCGACACGTAGGCAGATCAAATGTGTTAGCTGGCCAACGCTCGATGGCAAGTAGTCGATGTCAAATATGTCTAGTGTCTGCAGCAACTTCAGAGCTCCAATTCCTTCTGGCAACTCTTCATTTGTATCTGAATGCAACCGGAGGTACCTCAAATGAAGTAAACTCACAAGATTCCCAAGCTGGATAGAACCTTTCCTACCTTTGCAACTCTCCAAAGCTAACACACGCAAGAGTCTGAATCTTGGAAGCGAGAGGCTCTTAAAGTCACAGTTAAAGGCAATAAGTGACCTCAAATGAGGATCGTGATGAGTTGGCTCCACTGTTCTGTTTTGGTGGGCTAACCTGTATACTCTGTCACTTGCTAATACTGTGTTATCATTATTTGAGAAAGTCAGGAAGTTATCTTGCTGAGAAATGTGGTGAAGAAGATCAAGCACCATATCATGAACCCGACAACCCTCGACAGTGTTGTGGTCCCAATCTGATGCCTGGATAATGCTTCTATTAATGAGATCATTGAAATATCCCTCTCCGACCTCATAAAATCCAGCTCCTTCTTTCTTTTGAACAAAGCCTTCAGCTACCCACATCCATATCAAAGAATCCTTTCTAATAAAGTAATCTTCTGGAAATGCACTTAGATACAATAAGCAAGTCTTCAAATGAGCTGGTAGGTCATAGTAGCTAAGAGAGAGTATCCACTCAGTATTACTAACATCCCAGTTCAATTGCCTTTCGAAGATAGAGTTGCACACCTCAAACCATAGTTCCCTTGGTTTATGCACCAACAAACTAGATATTGTGTTGAACCGTTATGGGCCTGGCCCATGTATGTGTGAGCTGAGCTATTAGGAGAGGAGTGGTACGCATCCTCTAAGACCTAACCAGAACTACAGCCAGCCGCCGGCCGCCATGGACATCACCAAGGTGAGCTCCTCTGCTCTCAACATGGTATCAGAGCTCGGGGTGACGGAGGTGCTGGTCTGGCTGCTAGGATAGCTACCTGTGAGGGAGCAGCAGAGAGGAGGCGGCTGCACGCGTGCTGCGTGCGCGCGTGAGCAGGAGGCAGTGGTTCAGCTGCTCACAAGGGAAGAAGCTCGGGTTGGGGAAAAGCTGCAGGGGGCTGAACTGTTGTTTCTGCTCGGGTTGCTTCTCGAATCGAGGGCTTCAAGGGACTGAAGCTATTGATGTGCTCGTGCTGAACTGCGAAGAAGAAGCTGCTGCTGTCCAGTGAGGAAGTAGCCGCTGTGTGCTGCTGCAAAGATGGCTGAGCAGAAGAGCCTGGCTGAGGCTCTGGAGAAGCTCACGATGTTCCTTACCTCCAAGACGGATGGCTCGAGCTCGGGGGCCATTGGTCCTCGGCAGGAAGTGGTCCAGAAGATCAATTTGCCACCCACTGAAATTAAGTTAGAGGGTGTTACCAACTATCTAAGTTGGTCCCGGAGGGCAATGTTGGCTGTGGAGCAGAAGGATCTTGATGGGCACTTGGTTGGTACCGTTGGAGAGCCAGAAGACAAGATTAGTGTGGAGGGGAAGAAGTGGAAGGCCATCAACTCTTTGCTTGTTGGATGGTTGTTGAACTCAGTGGTGCCCTCCATTGCTCGCTCCGTGGAGGGGCTAACCATAGCTGCGGAGATGTGGAAAACTTTGTCTACACAATACTCCGGCAAGGGCAATGTCATGCTGATTGCCCAGATTGATGGGAAGATTCATCGTCTTCGTCAAGGTGAAATGTCAGTGATGGCATATGTGGCAGAGCTGCAGGATTTGTGGGCAGATCAGGACAACTGTGGCCCTCTCGAACTCTATGACGCAGCCAACATCGAGTCAGGGCATAAGTGGATGGCACGTAGGCGTGTGCTAAAACTATTATATGGGCTCGATCGTCGCTTTGATGGCAGGAAGGCTTCCCTGATGCATCAAACCTCCCTGCCCACTATTGATGAGGCTATTGCAGCAATGACTCAAGAGGAAGTGCGTCTATCTCTTGAGCAAGCAGATGAGAAGGTTGTGTCAACTCCGACGTTTGCAGTTACTGAGCGCAGGGAGTGGAAAGGGACCATGGACTGTTTTACCTGTGGGGAGCCAGGTCACTTGAAGTGGAACTGTCCAAATCGTGGCAGAGGCAGGGGATATTATAGAGGGGGAGGTAGCAGGACGTCTGGAGGCAGAGGTAGTTACTCAGTGGGTCAGAATGCTAGAGGCAGAGGTGGATATTCAGGACACTCAGGGGTCAGAAGGCACACATGGTAACTGAAGAGGACAATGGGACGCCCAAAGGCACAAAAGTAGATGATGCTACCTATGGAGACTTTGCTCACTGGGCCTCCACGAATGAAGGTAATTTTGAAAGGGCATCTCTTGCTGCTAATGAAATTGATATAGAATGGGTTCTAGACTCCGGTGCCTCTAAGCATGTTGGGGTAAATTCTCCGTGTTTGAGTCTTACAATAAACATCCTTCTACTCACAAGGGTACCATTCAAACTGCTGATGGTACAAAACAGCCTGTTGCCGGGGTTGGTACAGTAAAGTGTACTCCCAACATCTCTCTATCCTCGGTTTTGCATGTGCCAGCGTTTCCTGTCAATTTGACATCTTTAAGTGCACTGATTGATCAAATTGACTGTAGTGTGATTTTTGACAAGTTCGGTTGCTTGATTCAGGAGCGACAGACGAGGCAGATGGTTGGGACTGGCACCAGGCGTAGGGGCTTTGGTACATGGACAAGGGTGTGCAACCGGATTTGGTGTATGCTGCAACCATGGAGGACAAGGAGAAGCGTGCGATGATCCATCACTATAGGATGGGGCATGTATCTTTCGATAAGATGAGTAGAATATTTCCTGATGTTATGTGTGGAATAAGCAAGGACAATTTTTCTTGTGATGCCTGCGAATATGCTAAGCACACAAGAGCCTCGTATGTGAGTAAGGGGCTGAGGAGTATATCTCCTTTTATGCTTATTCATTCGGATGTATGGACATGTCCAGTGGTGTCAGTTAATGGAATGAAGTATTTTGTTACCTTCATTGACTACTATTCTCGTATGACGTGGGTTTACTTGATGCGCCATAAGGATGAGGTGTTTAACTGTTTTCAGAACTTTCATGCGTATGTGAAGAATCAGTTTCAGGTGCAGGTGCAAGTGATCAGGACTGATAATGGCACAGAGTATGAGAACACTAACTTTGGGGCCTTCTTGTCTGCCCAGGGAATTCTTCACCAAACATCCTGCCCAGATACTCCTCCCCAAAACGGTGTGGCGGAGCGCAAGAATCGCCATGTCTTGGAAGTAGCTCGCTCGTTGATGTACACGATGAATGTTCCCAAGTTCTTATGGAGTGAAGCAGTCATGACAGCCACATACTGATACGTGCATTTTATATCATCATTTATACAACTTATATTATCATATTAGAATGTTATTGGCATTGTTATATCATTGTTTTTACATGTTTTAGATGATTTATGGGACTTTCATACAAAGTCCCTATTTTTGGTATTTAATTTCTGGGAGGCAGAAAACCTCCTTTTTCTTTTTTTAATGTTTCAGGAGCTACAGGGACCCAAATGGAAAAAGGAAAATTGCACAGCTGGTTTTTCATCGGAGAACAGCAGTGGGAAGAAGATCGAAGGGAGGAGAGCCACGAGGCCCAAAAGAGGGGGGCCCACGCGCCCCATCTGGAGCCTCGGGCACTTCCTCGCTCGGGGCTTTTTAACACGCCTTCGTCTCGCCCGAAAAGTTACGCCCTAATTTTCCCAAGTCCATCCGAGGCCCGGCGGCGGCGAAACTCCTGATTCCCTCCGAGGGGGGTCAGATCCTGCTGCTCCGGAGCTCCGGAGAAGGGGGAAATCATCGTCATCGTCATCACCTCTCCTCCTTGGCGTGGGAGGAGGCCTCTACATCATCACCATCACCAAGACCAGCACCATCTCCATCATCATCTCCGTGATCCACTCCGTTCCCCTCGTAGTTTGAGAGTTGCTATACCCTAGATACTTGTCTTGTGCTACTATTCATGTTTGTGATTGAGTACTTGTCATTATTTGGAGGTGAAGTTATATTTTCAGATTGTGTTGTACCACTTATGCCACTGAATATCATTATGTTTGCACGTTGTGAGTAGTTCCCGTATGTTCCTGAGGGCATAGGATGAATTGGCAATGATTTATATATGACATGTGTTGGTATTTTGTCTAGTGTTTATCTTTTATGTGATTCTATGATGGTGTTGTGCGAACGTCGACTGCACAACACTTCACCTATATGGGCTCATAGGAGAACACCGTAGTGTAATGAATTGAGGGAGACTTGGGGGACATGTAAACCTGAGACCGAGTCATGAAGTTGCATTATGAGGGTATTAGTATCGGGGACCTTAGAGTGTAATGCTATGGTGGGACTTTATGTCTTAATAATTCTTGTGCAGTCATTTACTTGGCCACATGATCCATCATAAGGGGTTTAGTTTATTTATTTAGCTTACCTAACAATGGCTCCGTCCAAAGAAGATTAAAACTTGACAAGATATTCAACGTGTTGTTTAATAAATCTCTATGCCTAGCATATCCATGCCGCCCTCGGGAACGTTTTCCACATATAAGTTACACATCACTTGAGCTTGTCCTCTTGCCACATAGAGGATTGGGCTTTCTCTCTTTGAGAGCTTTACTTGCTACATTTATTTCAGCATTTTTATTCTCTTGCAACTATACAACCAAAAATCCAAAAACACTTGCATCTTTTATTGTTTTATTTATCATTCTTGCTAACCAATACCTTCAGCTCCTCGTGGGTTCGACAACCTTTTCTAATCGAAAGGTACTACAATTGATCTCCTGCACTTGGGAGTCATCAAGACACTTTTCTGGCGCCGTTGCCGGGGAGCGTAGCGCTATTGGTAAGAAGTTTGGTAAGGAAACTTGAAAGCTGAATTTTATTTACTGTTTTATCTCATTGTTACTATGGCATTTATGAATCGTGCCTCGCTGCATCTTGCTTTATATGAAAGTGCTTATGCCACTACTCCTAAAGTGGTTGAAACTACTGTGTCTGAGGTACCTAAAGTGGGATTTAAAATTCCCATTGGTCATGTTAAAAGAGTTATGAAAAATCCATTTACAGGGATGGAACTAAGTCTGCACGTGAACACGTGGACAATTGAAGACATATGTGGCTTATTTAGGCTTCCTGGTATTTCTGAGGATCAGGTAAAAAGGAAGCTATTATATTTGTCTTTATCTGGTAATGCTCGTATTTGGTTCAGGTCTTTGGATGAGGAAGGTTTTCTTTCTTAAGTATTTTACTCCTAAAGAAGCTTATGAGAACCGCTGCTATATATTTAATTTCTGGCCACATCTGGGAGAGAGTATTACTCAAGCTTGGGGGAGGTTAAAGGAACTCCTTCGCAAGAATCCTTGTCATGATCTTACAAGGAAAATTATATTGATAAACTTTTATGTGAGGCTACCAATGAACAAAAGGAATTTCTGGATAATTCATCTGGTGGAAGTTTTACAAATAATACTGAAGAAGAAGCATGGAATTTATTGGAGACTATTTCTGAAACACTTCATTGGGATCTTGATAAAGGTAATGAGCCCTATTTGGACTATGGATATTCATGTGTAGAGAACTTCTCTACTTCTATTTGTTTAAAATCTGAGTGATAATTTTGGTCTTGATCCTTATGTTATAATTGAGATAGCTAAAACTTTTGCTGATCATATTGGTGTTCCTAAAAGTGGTTTGAAGTTTATGTTGAACCTGTTAAACAATCTATTGTTGTTCCTAAAGTTATTAAACAGGTAGAACCAGTGTCATCTGTGACAATTGAGGAGTATGTTGAACCACCTCCATATCCAAACCAAGTTAAGGAGAATTTACTTATTGCTGTTACTAACAAGAGTAAAAGAAGATGTTCTCAGCCTTATGAACAGGTGGAAGTCAACAGTCAAATTTCATTATCAAACAATTAAATGAAGAAGACCCTGTTGATGTTTATTTATGTGAAGATGCTACTAAAGTCATTAAAGGTAATTCGGCCTTGGTAAACCTGTTATATCATGCTCTATTGGGACTTCAAGTTATCATGGTTTGTGTGATATTGGAGCAAGTATTAGTGTCATTCCATATTCTCTTTATCTTGAAATCAAGCCTGATATTGATCCTATCATTATGGAAGAGACAGGTATGACAATTCAACTTGCTAATAAAGATTATATTAATCCATTGGAATTGTTAGAGATGTTGAAGTATTGGTTGGCAAAATAAAATATCCTGCTGATTTTATTGTGCTTGGTTGTCCTCAAGATTCATTTTGTCCTATCATTTTTGGTAGACCTTTCTTACACACTGTTGGTGCTGAAATTAATTTGCTTAAAGAGAAAGTGTTTATTAAATGTGCTGGAGAAAAACTTGAATTCAACTTTTCTAAATTTGCTGATAAACATTGAGAAAGAGCCAATTTCTGAAGATTAATTGAAACTCTTGCTCATATAGCTGTAGCTTCATCAGACGTGGTAGAACGTTATATGCTTAATCAAGATGAACCATTTAATGATGAGAAAAAGATGTTTAGAACAAATATTATGGCAACAACCCCACAATTACAATTGCATATCCCACCTGATAATTTAGGAGTGCTACCACCACCTAAAGGGGATCCTAGTTTTGAATTAAAACCTTTGCCTAAAATCTTAAATATGCATACTTGGATGAGAAGAGCATATATCCTGTCATTATTAGTGCTAACCTTTCAGCTGAAGAAGAAGAAAATTACTTGATGTGCTTAAAGCTCACCGACCAGCCATTGGATACTCTCTTGATGATCTTAAAGGTATAAGCCCAGCTCTATGTATGCATAAAATTAATTTGGAGGAGGATGCAAAACCTGTTGTTGATTATCAACGCCGTCTCCATCCAAAAATGAAAGAAGTGGTAAGAAAGAGGTAATAAGACTTATTGAAGCTGGTATCATTTATCCCATAGCTGATAGTAAGTGGGTTAGTCCTGTTCATTGTGTTCCTAAAAAGGGTGGAATGACTGTTGTTCCAAATGATGAGGATGAACTTGTGGCTCAACGTACTGTTGTTGGTTATAGGATGTGTATTGATTTCAGGAAGTTAAATAAAGCAACTCGTAAAGATCATTACCCATTGCCATTTATTGATCAAATGTTAGAAAGGTTATCTAAACACTCTCACTTTTGCTATTTAGATGGTTATTCAGGTTTCTCACAAATTCCTGTCCATAAGGATGATCAAGAAAAGACCACTTTTACTTGCCCATATGGTACATTTGCTTATAGGAGAATGCCATTCGGTTTGTGCAATGCTCCTGCTACTTTTCAAAGATGCATGAATGCTATATTTGCTGATTATATTGAAAAGATAATGGAAGTTTTTATGGATGATTTTTCTGTGTATGGTACTTCCTTCGATAATTGCTTGTTCAACCTTAACAAAGTTTTGCAGCGTTGTGAAGACCAACACTTAGTTCTTAATTGGGAGAAGTGTCACTTCATGGTTACTGAAGGTATTGTCTTGGGCATCGATTTCTGGAAGAGGAATAGAAGTTGACCCAGCAAAGATAGAAGCTATTGAAAAGCTGCCATATCCAAGGGACATCAAAGGTATAAGAAGTTTTCTTGGGCATGCAGGTTTTTACCGTAGGTTTATTAAAGATTTCTCCAAAATATCAAAACCTCTAACCAATCTTTTGCAAAAGGATGTTCCTTTCTCTTTTAATGATGATTGTAGTCCTTTAATATTTTGAAGAATGCTTTAATAAGTGCTCCTATTATTCAACCTCCTGATTGGAAATTGCCTTTTGAAATTATGTGTGATGCTAGTGATTATGCAGTTGGGGCTGTTTTGGGCCAACGTGTTGATAAGAAACTGAATGTTATTTATTATGCTAGTAGAACACTTGATGCTGCTCAAAGAATTATGCTACAACTGAAAAAGAATTTTTAGCAGTGCTATTTGCTTGTGACAAGTTTAGACCTTATATTACTGATTCAAAGTCACAATACATACTGATCATTCTGCTATTAAATACTTAATGAATAAGAAAGATGCTAAGCCTAGACTAATAAGATGGGTACTTTATTGCAAGAATTTGATTTACACATTGTTGATAGGAAAGGGGAAGATAATCAAGTAGCTGATCATCTTTCTAGAATGGAAAATATACCTGATGATCCTATTCCTATTAATGATAGTTTTGTTAATGAACAACTTGCAATATTAATGTTTCTAGTGCTAAAGTTGCATCTCCATGGTTTGCCAACTATGCAAATTTTATTGTTGGTAAAGTTTTACCACCACACTTCACTTTCAACAAAGAAAGAAATTCTTTTATGATCTTAGACATTATTTTTGGGATGATCCTTTCCTTTATAAGAAAAGTGTGGATGGTATTATTAGACGTTGTGTACCTGAGCATGAACAACAGGCTATTATAAGAGATTGTCATGACAGTCCCTATGGAGGGCATCATGCAGGAGATCGTACAGGTGCAAAGGTATTACAATCTGGTTTTTATTGGCCTACTTTATTTAAGGATTGTGCTGAATATGTTAAATCTTGTGATAAATGTCAAAGAGTAGGAAATATTGGTAGGAGAAATGAAATGCCTATGAATTATTCTTTACCACTTGAGCCATTTGATGTGTGGGGTTTTGACTTTATGGGACCTTTCCCAGAATCAAAGACAAAGCATACTCATATTTTGGTTGCAGTGGATTATGTTACAAAGTGGGTGGAAGCAATTCCAACCAAAAGTGCAGATCATGCCACAGCAATGACGATGCTCAGGACATCATTTTCCCCAGGTTTGGTGTTCCTAGGTTTTTAATTACTGATGGTGGTTCTCATTTCTTACATGGTATTCTTAGAAAACATTGGCAAAATATATGTTAACCATAGAATTGCATCTCCTTATCATCCCCAAACAAGTGGACAAGTTGAATTAAGTAATAGGGAAATTAAACTCATTTTGGAAAAGACAGTGAATAAGTCTAGGTCTGATGGCCACTTAAAATTAATGATGCATTGTGGGCTTATAGAACTGCTTTTAAAAATCCTATGGGAATGTCTCCTTATAAAATGGTTTATGGAAAAGCTTGTCATTTACCTGTGAATTAGAACATAAAGCTAGATGGGCTATTAAACAATTGAACTTTGATTTTAAAACTGCGGGAGAGAAGAGAATTCTTGATTTAAACCTACTAGATGAATGGAGAAATGAAGCTTATGAAAGTGCCAGAATGTTTAAAGAGAAAGTTAAGATTTGGCATGACAAGAAAATTAAGAGAAAAGAATTCAAAGTAGGTGATCAAGTTTTATTATACAACTCTCGTTTCAAGTTTTCTGCAGGGAAGTTGCTTCAAAGTGGCAGGGACCATTAGTGATACAGGAGGTGTACCGTTCAGGAGCTATCCGTCTTCACGGTGATATGAAAGGTAAACCTCATGTAGTCAATGGACAACGCCTTAAACATTATATTGCAGGAAGGCTTCATCGGAAAGGTGGAGGAGTTGAATTTAAAGACACCGGAGGAGGTAATTGCGAAGAATTTTGCAGTTTCAGAAACCCAAAATCAATAATAGGTAACTTTTGTGTTGGAAAGTTTCTCGGAATTGCGTAAATTTTACGGAGTCATTTTTTATGGAAATTAACGTGTGGGACAAGAAACTGGAAGGAACGGAGCCCGAGGAAGGAAAGAGGGGGTCCCACGCGGCCAGATTCTTTGGCCGCGTGGGCCCACTCCTTTCCCCTCGGAGTCCCGTTTCGTCTCGTTTTCGTCTCCGACGCTTCGTCTTGACCTAAAAACCGTCAATATATACCCCTTCCGCCGATCTAATCTCGCACCGAGCGTTCTCGAGCGATCTTTGCTTTTGCTGTTTCTGTCTGTCAGGTTTTAGCCATGTCTAGCTCCGATCCAACCATGAAGGGGAGAGCCTCCCCAAGGGAGGTGTTGTGAACCACTACCTCAACTCCGTGATGGCACCGCCGAAGATGATTTCCTTCAAGGAGGGTGTGATGCTCGTGGAGGAGGTGAAGGCTCCCAAGACCACCGGCACGGTGGAGGAAAGGCTGGATGATCTGGAGGAGAAGACCTTCAGGTATGGCACTGTTGTTGAACGCAGCCTTGATGCTCATCACTTCATGAACCTGGAGCTGGAGAAGAAGGTTGAAGAGTACAAGAGAGGCTCGAAGATCTGGAAGAAAGATACAAGGACGTCATCGAGAAGTTGGACAGATCCAATGCTTTATGTGGGATGTAGAGAACCAGAACTGCGAGTATGAAGAACGCTTCAAGAAGATTGCAGAAGCTGCTACCCTCAGGTATAATAATCCACCTACATCTTTCCGTGATGGAAGGCCTTTCCCATGGAAGATGGCGAATGGGAGGAGGAATATGAGAAAGAAGAGGCTGCAGCAGAGGAGGCTCTAGCAAAACGTCAAGCTTGGGGGAGTTCAACCTAGTCTTTATCTTTACTAGTTTATCATATCTATCTAGTCATGGTGTGTTTTGCTTTTATCGTTTAGTTATCAATCTCTCTTAGGCGTGTGTGAGCTCATGGAGCATTATCATGTATCCCTATCTTGTGGTTTATCAATGAATATTAAAGTATGGTGTCATCCATGATTCTCTTGTTTGGAGATTTATGGGTAACACTCATGCAAATGAGCGTGGCATATTTAGAGTTTCAGTCACATCTTGCCTTGAATTTAATTAACTTGAGTGTGTTGGACAATTGTAGAATTATCTCATTATAAAATAAGTAAAGAGAATGAGTCAATATGACTTGAAAATTAATAGTTTAAGGTTGAGATATAGTCTTGTAGGATAAAAAGTTAGGAAGGGTTAATGAAAAGGATATGAAACACTCTTGTTAGAATCTAGTATCTTTTGAGCAAATTAATGAATCATGGATATTTCAATACTTATGCTCTTGGAAAGTGAATGAAAAGGAAGGCACCTGAAAATTCAGTTAGCCATGGAAAGTGTAAGATAAAGGTTGTATAGAGCATAGGAACTTGATTGAAATATCCATGACTAAAGTTTGCACTAGTTACTAGTGAAGCAAGGTTGTAAACAATCTTATATCTATCTTTTCATTTGTCTTCTTTAACTTGTTATCCAATGAGAGTTTATCTTGTCTTTAAATTTCAGCAAAGTATAAAATATTATAATGCTTGCCATAAGAGCAAAAGCATGTGAAAAAGTATGATTCAATTGTCCAACATACAATGGTTATTTGCTTTCAAAAGTAAGGGGTGATTGCTAGAGCTTCTACTTATGTTGCCCTCATGTGTATGAGTTTTAGTTCATTAATCTTATTGCAATTGAATATGATGATGATACAATGCTCGTATTTATTTATCAACCATAAGTCCATTGATGCATGTAATGATCTATGTCCTTACTTACTCGAGGACGAGTAAAGGTTTAAGCTTGGGGGAGTTGATACGTGCATTTTATATCATCATTTATACAACTTTATTATCATATTAGAATGTTATTGGCATTGTTATATCATTGTTTTTACATGTTTTAGATGATTTATGGGACTTTCATACAAAGTCCCTATTTTTGGTATTTAATTTCTGGGAGGCAGAAAACCTCCTTTTTCTTGTTTTTAATGTTTCAGGAGCTACAGGGACCCAAATAAAAAGGAAAATTGCACAGCTGGTTTTTCATCGGAGAACAGCAGTGGGAAGAAGATCGAAGGAGGAGAGCCACGAGGCCCAAAAGAGGGGGCCCACGCGGCCAGATTCTTTGGCCGCGTGGGCCCACATCTGGAGCCTCGGGCACTTCCTCGCTCGGGGGCTTTTTAACACGCCTTCGTCTCGCCCGAAAAGTTACGCCCTAATTTTCCCAAGTCCATCCGAGGCCGCGGCGGCGGCGAAACTCCTGATTCCCTCCGAGGGGGGTCAGATCCTGCTGCTCCGGAGCTCCGGAGAAGGGGGAAATCATCGTCATCGTCATCACCTCTCCTCCTTGGCGTGGGAGGAGGCCTCTACATCATCACCATCACCAAGACCAGCACCATCTCCATCATCATCTCCGTGATCCACTCCGTTCCCCTCGTAGTTTGAGAGTTGCTATACCCTAGATACTTGTCTTGTGCTACTATTCATGTTTGTGATTGAGTACTTGTCATTATTTGGAGGTGAAGTTATATTTTCAGATTGTGTTGTACCACTTATGCCACTGAATATCATTATGTTTGCACGTTGTGAGTAGTTCCCGTATGTTCCTGAGGGCATAGGATGAATTGGCAATGATTTATATATGACATGTGTTGGTATTTTGTCTAGTGTTTATCTTTTATGTGATTCTATGATGGTGTTGTGCGAACGTCGACTGCACAACACTTCACCTATATGGGCTCATAGGAGAACACCGTAGTGTAATGAATTGAGGGAGACTTGGGGGGACATGTAAACCTGAGACCGAGTCATGAAGTTGCATTATGAGGGTATTAGTATCGGGGACCTTAGAGTGTAATGCTATGGTGGGACTTTATGTCTTAATAATTCTTGTGCAGTCATTTACTTGGCCACATGATCCATCATAAGGGGTTTAGTTTATTTATTTAGCTTACCTAACAATGGCTCCGTCCAAAGAAGATTAAAACTTGACAAGATATTCAACGTGTTGTTTAATAAATCTCTATGCCTAGCATATCCATGCCGCCCTCGGGAACGTTTTCCACATATAAGTTACACATCACTTGAGCTTGTCCTCTTGCCACATAGAGGATTGGGCTTTCTCTCTTTGAGAGCTTTCACTTGCTACATTTATTTCAGCATTTTTATCTCTTGCAACTATACAACCAAAAATCCAAAAACACTTGCATCTTTTATTGTTTTATTTATCATTCTTGCTAACCAATACCTTCAGCTCCTCGTGGGTTCGACAACCTTTTCTAATCGAAAGGTACTACAATTGATCTCCTGCACTTGGGAGTCATCACATACTTGATCAACCGAACCCCTTCCAGGATACTAGGTATGAAATCCCCATGTGAGTTGCTATTTGGGGAAAATAAGTTTGTTGTCCCTCTAAAGTTATTTGGAAGTACCTGTTTTGTTCGGGATCATAGGCCATCTATTGGGAAGTTAGACCCACGGGCACTGAAATGTGTGTTTATGGGTTATTCATCAAGTCAGTAAGGGTATAAGTGTTGAAGCCCCTCCGCAAAACGCATGTTTGTAAGTATGGATGTCACCTTCAGGGAATCTGAGCCATTCTATGGTGAACCGACTGATCTGAGTCTGTTATTTGCATAACTTGACCACCTACACTCTATGCAAGATGGTCATGAGGGGAGAATGTTGTATCACGTACTCAGGGGGATTCTGTGGGTACTAACACTGATAATGATGTGCAGGTTCCGGTTCAGCCAACAGTGGGTACAATTCAAATTGGTTCTCTCCAGGTCCCTGTTCCTGTTCGAGACCGTTGGCCGCAGAATCTCCACGTGTACTCTAGGCGGCAGCCACCTGTGCAGGGGAGCATCAAGGCAGTGACACGAGCTCATCCGACACTGCGGGACAGCAGACACATGTGCAGGGGGAGCAGCAAGGCAGTGATGCTAGCTCATGTGACACTGTGGATCTTCCTATTGCCTTGAGGAAAGAACCACGAGCTAAGGCAGGAAAGCCTCCTGAAAAATACAGGGATGAGCAAGATACTATAGTGGCAAAGAAGGCACTACAAAATATACGGGATGACCATGATATTGGAAATTTTGTGTCTTATGAGGCTTTGTCTCCTTCCTACAGAGCCTTTGTTGCCTCTCTCCAATCCGCATCTGTCCCAAAGGATTGGAGGAGTGCAAAGCAAGATCCGAAGTGGCGTGCTGCGATGATAGAGGAGTTGGAAGCACTAAAGAAAAACAAGACGTGGGTACTAACCACATTGCCAGCAGAAAAGAAAGCTGTGAGCTGTAAGTGGATCTATACTGTGAAGCAGAATCCCGAGGGGAAGGTAGAACGGTATAAGGCCAGATTGGTCGCCAGAGGGTTTAGTCAAACTTATGGAATTGACTATGATGAGACGTTTGCTCCAGTGGCAAAGATGAACACAGTAAGGATATTGGTTTCATGTGCTGCTAACTTTGGGTGGAAGCTGCATCAATTAGATGTCAAGAATGCCTTCTTGCATGGTGACTTGCAGGAAGAAGTGTACATGGAGATACCACCAGGTTTTGGTACCTCAGAGACAATGGGAAAGGTATGCAGGCTGAAGAAATCCTTGTATGGACTAAAGCAATCGCCGAGGGCATGGTTTGATAGGTTCAAACGTGCTGTTTGTGGTATGGGTATGGTCAATGCAATGGTGATCACACGGTGTTCTACAGACACGCTGATCGGAAAATCACCATTCTTGCAGTTTATGTGGATGACATTATCATCACCGGAGATGATCAGGAAGAAATAAAGAGACTGAAGGGGTGTTTGAGCAAGGAGTTTGAGGTAAAGGATTTGGGCAACCTAAAATATTTTCTTGGCATAGAGGTGGCCCGGAAAGAAAAAGGAATATATGTGTGCCAACGAAAATACACCTTGGATCTCTTGAGTGACATGGGCATGATGGGGTGCCGAGCAGCCCCCACCCCAATTGAACATAACCATCCAGTGTCAGCACAATCAGGAGATTTAGTGAATAAGGAAGATTACCAGAAGCTGGTTGGGAGATTATTATACTTATGTCATACGAGACCTGACATTACATACGCAGTGGGTGTGGTGAGCAGATATATGCATGAGCCAAGAAGTGGGCATCTTGATATAGTGCAGAGAATTCAGAGATACCTGAAGGGGACTCCAGGAAAGGGGCTGTGGTTTGCAAAGAATGGACATCTCGAGGTGGATGGTTATAGTGATTCTGACTGGGCTGGTTGTCCAGATGATAGAAGATCAACGTCAGGTTATTGCGTGTTTGTGGGAGGAAATTTGGTGTCATGGAGAAGCAAGAAACAGACAGTTGTGTCTAGATCAACAGCAGAAGCTGAGTATAGAGCTTTATCTCATGGGCTGAGTGAGATGCTCTGGGTGAAGCATCTTCTGAGTGAGTTGAAACTTCTGAGGAAAGGACCCTTGAGAGTATGGTGTGACAATCAGTCAGCTATAAGTATCGCAAATAATCCAGTTCAACATGACAGGACAAATCATGTGGAAATTGATCGCTTCTTCATTAAGGAGAAACTTGATGCTGGGATCATCAGCCTTAGTCATGTTAGCTCTCAGCAACAGTTTGCAGACTGCTTGACAAAGGGTTTGGGAACAAAGGAATGTAACTTGGCGTGTGACAAGATGGGGTTGATAGACATCTACCACACATCTTGAGGGGGAGTGTTGAACCGTTATGGGCCTGGCCCATGTATGTGTGAGCTGAGCTATTAGGAGAGGAGTGGTACGCATCCTCTAAGACCTAACCAGAACTGCAGCCAGCCGCCAGCCGCCATGGACATCACCAAGGTGAGCTCCTCTGCTCTCAACATATTGTGATTATAGCTAATGGTACACCATCACATTTTTAGAATTCTATCTGATACCTCATCAAGTTGATTGTCTGGATATGTGTCAACTGTGCCAAATATCCTTGTATAAAATAACTTCTTTGATTCCTCATACTGAAGCTTTTGAAGCATGTAGATCTCACCAGCTTCTTTGGCAACTTCCAATATACGAGTAGTTGTGATTACTCTACTTCCACTATTTTTCGAGACGAAAGCCAATTTGATTATTTCCCACGATTTTGTCTCCCATATGTCATCAATAACGAGCAAGTACCTAACAATATGATTGTGGAAGAGCCTTAGTAAGATTATGGGTATAACCTAGATTTATAAAAATACTATCAGAAATCATATATGCTTTCTAATTGGGTTGAATCTTTCTAATCGAGCGGCAAGGAGCAGCATGATGCTACTACTTATTACCAGTCAAGGGTTCATAGTTTATTCCACTAGGCAAAAGGATAAGTACTCATATATTTGTCACAAGAGGTTTATTACGGTGATTTGAGTTAATAAAAACTGTTCATTTGTTTAGATCTAAAGATTAAAAATAAAGAGGTACTTACTAAAAGGTACTTTAAGTTAAGGATCAGTATCAAAATTGGTGGGCAGATATTAACTTTCTTATATCAATGGATCGATTAATCGAGAGGGGAGGGGAAGGGGACCTTCTAGTTCCCCGCAAACAGCGTTGCAAAACTCTTGGCACAATACATAAGGAAACACATTGACTGATTCGGTAAAAATATGAAATATACATGAAGATAGTAATAACATGAGAAATAGTTGTAAAAATGAAAAACATTACTAGCCCACAATGCAGTGCAATTCATTTTGTAAACTGTAATGTTATTAACATAATTATAAACAGTAGCGATCAATGTAGAACATTTGATAGCTGATGCATGCATACCTCTTGTTTTCGAGGTTTTCTCGCAGCACATTAATGAGCTGCCTTTCATACAGCGTTGTCCATTTAGAATCCGTGTATTTGTTCTTGTCAAGATCTATCAGAATATCTCTAAGTACTTTCTTCAAGTCTGGATCCCGGCCAACTGGAACAAATGCCGAACATTCAAAATCCACTTTATGCTTGTCATACACTGATTTGGCAAGTGTGGTCTTGCCCAAACCCCAACTCCGACAACAGACACCATCTTCTTTTTCTCCAGCATGCTCATGAGATCATTGCTTGACTTACTAATGCCCACCAGTTGTGTCATCTCTTTGTACATAGCTGCAAGACGAGGATCAACACTTGACGTTGTAGCGGGCGTAGCCACAGTAATATTGTCGATTGTGTACCGGCCATATCGCCGTGTAACATCCTCGAGTCGCTTGTTGATGTCGTCCATGGCGCCTGAAATCTTACGGCGCTCCAACAATTTGCTTAGCTTGAGGCCCCGAAGGCGTTTAAGGAAGCTTTTTTGGCCTGCAGAGTTCTCCTTGCGACCATCGTCGACGTGCACGAGGAAGGTGTCGATTACGTTCTCCATGTCATAGGATGCGTCCCTGACTTCGCGAGCCCAGATCCTGACCTGCTCATCCAGTTGGTCGGGTGGCACCCCAGCCACCTTGCGGAGGGCGGCATGAGCGCATTCGAGCTCTTTGATCAGTGACTCCGTTCTCTCCCGCGCGGTCTTCTGCAGGTTGTGCTCCTCACTGAGCAGTTGGCCGAGCTTGGAGATGAGGCTCCCTACTGCCCCCGTCACCACATCCATGCTTGCAAGATGTGGATTGCTCGATCCGGCTTCTCAACCCCCCCCCCCCCATACCGTCAGTCACTTGCTTCTTGTTCACACTTTCTACCATACAAGTGAAGAAGAGGAAGAAAGAATTGATGTGATGCTTGACCACGTTTGTGGGGTAAACAAAGATTTCCCTTGTAAGAAAAAAATCTATTCTGCAAAAAATCTTAAAGTGAGCAGATTTCCAAAAAAAAAAAAAACCAAAAACCTTGTAAAAATTGTGTCTCCGATGAAAGGAGTTTTTTTTTAATAGTAGAGCACTTGTAGACTTGGTTAAATATAGCTATTTGGTGTGTGTTTGGGAGCGCTTTAGCTTCTCCCAAACAGCTTTGGCTTTAGCTTTTGGGCTAAAGCTGCTTTTGTGGTGAAGCCAAAGCTATTTTGCTTTGTTTGGCAAAAACCAGCTTTTCACCTATTTTGTAAAAAGCTCCATCTAATTTTTATGTTTTTGTATCTGTTATTGAGCTTTAAAGAACTCATAGCTATCAACAATATCACTTAGCTCATGGTGGGAGAGGGTGACGACCCATGTATTTAGAGGGGACTAAAAATTATTTGATCAATGGTGGGAGGGTGTTTGCGTAAAAAAATGGAGGAGCCAAAGCTCTCCTCCCTAATACAAAAAGGGTTTGGCTTTTGGGGAGAAGCACTTTTAAAAAGGAGTGTTTTGGAAGGCTTTGTATTTTTGTTAGAAGAGAAGCTAAAGCCGAAGCCGTCTCAAAGACACCCTTGACGGATATGGTTAAACATGACCAAATTAGTTTTATTGCACTCATGGAGACATGTAGGGATGATTTCCCTGATGCTATTTTGAAAAACTGGTATGGTGGTCACGATTTTATTTGGCAGTGTATGGCACCACAAGGACGGTCTGGTGGCACCAATTTAAGTTCGCGCTCAGAATAAACATGGATTCAAATGGGTCTTACAACAAGAACATAAGGTTGCCTCTCTTACTAAAATGGCTCACACGTGCTGTCACGAGACACTACCCTATATTATCGAGCGTCACATTAAAATTATGAATCGTGCCGAGAACAAGCTAAGAGCAAGGGTAACTTAATCCTAAATGGTCTTATTTGTTTAACACGCGGTCATTGAGGCACTTGACCAAATGATGAAGCATCTTGTTCGACAAGTTTTGTTTTTGAAGAACTTTGATCCACATCTTCCTAGGAATTTGTCGCAGATACTAACATCATTAACTGGTCACGGTGCATGGTGAAGTAAAATACTTTAAAGACTGCAAGCCCAGTACAGATATTATTTCATTTGTTCTGTGAATTTATGAAGGATGAGTGCAGCCCATAATTAGATCTTATTAGATGGACCCAATCAGTCCTGCGCGCGGTTATCCAGTCCTCTGCATGAAAATGGCCCAGAAGGCTGACAGTAGTGTCATGCATCATGCAGTGTGCAGCGCCGACCATTGGAGCCCGTTTGAATGTTCCATCGAAGCATCAGCATATGTCGGAAAATTTATTACCATCAAGTACGCGTGAATCCTCTGCCGCATGGTATACTACATATTCCCGTCCAGTCCAGATAAGTTCAGTGGCTGTTATTAGTTTGCCCACTTTTTTACTGCATCAAGCTTACGATTTTCTAAGCCCAAAGTTTCTGTTCAGCGAGACCGTCTTAATGTGATTGCGGCACCAACTGGTTATCGATGAGATACGGTATGTGTCGATCTTTAACCGGCCTCTTTTGCTTTAAAGGATTTCAGAGGAGGTAACCAGTGTTGATCGTCTGAAGCTGCTCTGCTCCATGTTGCCTCACTTAACTAGTATTTCTAATGACTCTGGCAAATTGTCTGTCACAGCGGATGGCCGTAATGGAAGCGGGACAACGGAACATGTATAAAAGGAGTGAGCAATGACAAAGGAGACCTAAACTTCGTGGCAAAAGCTTATTGCATCCACGATACGTCAATTCACCAGGGGGCGAGGTGGCAATGGCATGCATGGACCATCGCTTTTTGGCAGCAACCGGCCCGCCAACACGATGACCTTTCACAGAATCAGCAAGCCACGATTGGCACTGTATCCGATTTACATGATCGATTGCAGAGTCTGGAGAAACCAGAACTTGTGGTTCGGCAACGTCGTATGTGAGTACTCAGGTGTCCTGGCTGCACCTGCACGACTGTCACCACACCAGCTCCTCCATCCTGTTAATTTCAGAATCTGAAGACACCCAAGCTTGATGCCCATTTCTTCTTATTCTTCTTCTTGAGCACCACCAGCAGCAATGTTTTCTTGTGCCTCTCAGTCCTAGAGGTCACTCTTCTCTAGAAGGCAATCGCGGTAGATTCAATGCAAAAAACTCACACAATTGCAGCAGAATTGAAGGCAGAGAGGGGACGGACTTCAGCTGAAGGCTGAAGCACGCTTGTCGTACCCACAGAAGCAGAGTACTCTGCTTCCCTGCCTCCTTAGACAGACGGGCTGTGAACCTGCTTGTCCGGCGACGCACATGGCCGTGGCTCATCGTCCATAACAATATAAGCACAGCGACCAACAAGTCTTCTTCCTGGCCACCACCATCTATCTATCTGCATAACCAATGTCTAGCAGCTGCATCATGCTTCTATTTACGATGATCTCATTGAAGCAACAACTCTCCACAAAATGAGAATAGCATGACATGATCAGGAATACGGAGTACATGCACATACAAGGTCCATAAATTCAAATCTTGCCAACATTCATACAGGTAAGTGGGTTCCAAACTTACTTTCACTTTACTACTACTACGTGCTACACACAGCCAAATGAAGAAACTAGTAAGCCAGCGGTTCAACGTTATTATTAAAGGTTCAAAGCACATGTAAATAAAAACTCTGATCAAGTGATAAAGTGAAATGCGTACAGAGGTTGACAGAACTAGGTAGAACGCAGTAGACAGTCAACACTATTGCATAAAAGAAGCGAGGATGGAACCGCCCGTAGAACGCTTCACCCACCATTCCAGCGTTGAAATCAATAGATTGCATCAGAAACTCGGTTCAAGGGCCAAGCCAATCTGAACCTGCGAGAGTAAAGGGATTATATATTACTCACCAGAAAAGCCTTTATTACTCTGCACTAGTTATAAACTGTAGGGCAGTGCTCCACTTAAGACTATAAATTCATTCCTGGTAAAAAAAAAAGCTGACCAAATTATAGCACTTCTTCTTTATGTTCTAGAAAAGAAAATCCAAAAACAGCGTTGCTAGTTGCAACCACCTGACGATAGATACTTTTAATACTACAAGAGAAGTATTTTGTTTTGTTGTCACCTCATGGCCGGTGCGGGGGAGAGCATGCCTCACGCATGCAGCGACAACGAACCACTGGTTCGGCTGAACCTCTATCCCAGTCACCCTGAAGAGCTGGGTCTGAGGGCCTTCGCGTATGCCCAGGTACTCAGCCGTGAGCCTTGGCATCCTCCTCGAGCTGAAGTATAAATGAGGATAGTTGAACGGCGGCGGCGACGGCGGCAACGGCGAGCACCTAGCCTTAGGCTTACCAGAGCTGCTGGTAGCATTCGACGACGATGCCATTGGTGACGGGGGGCTAATTAGCAAGAGGAAGTAGTGGTGCGAGGAAACAGAGAGAGTTGACAAGGAAGAAACGAGGTCTTTTGGCCGTGATATATAGAGAGGCGAGGAAGTTGAAGAGACAATCGGAAACAGAGGGAGAAGGCGAGGAAACCGCGGTAGTGGTGAGGAAGCCACATGTGCGGAACCGAGATCAGAGGGATGACAGCCGCTGAGCCGTGGCCCCGTAAGTCCCTGTCCCTACCTGGCGGCGAGGGTGACGCTCGGCAGAGGATCCGTAGTGGGGGCGAGGAAGCCGCATGAAGTGGCTTAACCGAGAAGCGTCATTCCAGATACCCGCAATAGCAGTGGCGGGCTCTGACGTCACTAGACCGCCACTGGTGTAAACACGCCACACTAGGCCAAATGGGACGCACTCACTGATGGTAAGAAGTGCACGCGTGGTCAAAAAATTAGTACCACATCGCTTTCCGAAGAAACTTCCAACCAACTTAAAACCTAAATCAGACTGCCCATTCGAAGTCGAATATTATGGTATCCATTCCTCATATGCAAAGCCTTGAGCTCAGTCCACGGCCTGAAAATTTCGGTCCTATATTGAGCTCAAGGATTGTTATCTGAGTAATAGGAACCCTAATCAATTTCTTTTTTTAATAAAATAATACCGATAGAAACAATAGACCACTGATGCTATTTGATAAAATAATACCTTTTAATAATAAAATAAATGGGCACCGATTCATACATGAACATGATCGAAGGCCCAGCAATGGAGATCTTGAAAAGACAAGTGGGTTGATGCGCAGGGTACAGATCCATGTACTCGGTGGCAGAAGCCATTGCTTTGGCGCGAAATGAAGCGCGCTTTAGCGCCAAAAGTAAACATAGCAGTGGCGGGCACCATGACGTCACGGACCGCCACTGGGGAAAGAACACGGTGGAAACGTAAAACCATAGCATTTTCCTTTTTTTAATAAAATAATATCGATAGACAATAGAACACAGATGCTATTTTTTTCTAATAAAATAATACCGATAGAAAAAATAGACCACTGACGCTATTTGATAAAATAATACCGTTTAATAATAAAATAAATGGGCACCGATCAGTTCATACATGAACACGAAGGCCCAGCGCTGGATATCAGCGTATACTATTTGGAAATCTTGAAAACACAAGTTGGTAGATGTGCAGGGTACAGATCAATGTACTCGTGGCAGAAGCCATTGCTTTGGCGAGAAATGGAGCGCGCTTTAGCGCCAAAAGTAAGCATAGCAGGCAACATGATGTCACGGACCGCCACTGCTTTGGCGCGAAATTGGAGTGCGCTTTTGGGCGCCAAACTGAGGAATAATACACAGTGAAACGTAAAAACCACTGGGGAAAATACACGGTGAAACGTAAAAACCACTGGGAAAAAGTACATAGTGGAAACGTAAAACCATAGCAGTGTCATCATGACCGCCATTTGAAAATGAAAACCGAGATTCGCAGCTAGTGGCCAGTTCCCTCCGAGGCGTCTCTTCGTATACCAGTGGCGGTTGCCATGACGTCATGCCATTGAAGGCGGAACACCACTGATGTGTCGTGTCAACAGTCGCAGCTGGTGTCACCATGACCGCCATTGCTAGTGGTCGGTTCTGACTTCTGAGGCGTCTCTTCGGCTCAAACCGCACCATGGCCGTTATAAAACCCCACCCATCCGTTATCCTTTCTTTTGTAGAACATACTCCGTACTCTTTTCTTCCTTCTCCTCCGTCCGATCCAATTATCATCGATTGCCATGGCTTCCAACAACAAGCGCTCCCGCTTTGAAGACGAAAAGGCCGGCAGCGAAGAAACGGAGGCTTCAAGACGATGGCCCCGCCGCCGGGTCGTCGTCGGAGGTGTCGTTGCTGGATATGTCCCTCGACGATGATTATGTCAGAACAGGGAGGAAACTGCTTGACTCCGACAACGGGGACACCTCGCAGTACGACTCCGAGGAGGAAGGCAACCCGCCGGCCTACTACTCAGAGGAGGAAGGCCACGACGATGATGATTGGAATTGGACTAGTAGTAGTAGCAATTAGATGATCAGTAGATCGATGCAGTACGTGTAATTTGTATCTTTAAATAGTTTCTATGTTTATTTGTAATGTGGATCTATAACTACTTTGAATCAAAGGATTTTTATTGGAAAAAATCATTCTTCCTATAGGATTTGGTGTTGTAGCACCCTTTGGAAAGCAAGATTTGGGCAAGGGAAAAGTAAAGGAAATTTTCCTTTGGAAGCAGTTCCATAGGAAAATTTTCGGACCACTTTTTCATATTCTTTTATAATTTCTATATTTTTTGTATGCGGTAATTCATTTAATTGATAAAAATTGGTTAAGGTGCCAAAAAATTAAAGTTATAGCTCATAAATGAATAAATACAATATATGCGATAGTGTACCAAAATTGAAGTGAAAATAACGAAGAGATTAATCAGAATAGTGCAAAACAGAGAGTTTTAGTTCACTTGATATGAAACTTAGTTGAAATGTATTCAATCTGTGAACACTTTTACACAAAAAGTGTCAAAATTATGTAAAACTTTTATGTCACGCTTGTATCATGATATTATGCCACCATGCCAAGTTTCAGAATTTTCAGACCACGTTTTCATATTCCTTTAGAATTTCTATATTTTTTGTATGCGGTAATTCATTTAATTGATAAAAATTGGTTAAGGTGCCAAAAAATTAAAGTTATAGCTCATAAATAAATAAATAAATAAATACCATATATGAGACAGTGTACCAAAATTGAAGTAAAAATAACGAAGAGATTAATCAGAATAGTGCAAAGCTGAGAGTTTTAGTTCACTTGATATTAAAACCTAGTTGAAATGTGTTCAATCTGTGAACACTTTTATACAAGAAGTGTCAAAATCATGTGAAACTTTTATCATACTTGTATCATGATATTATGCCGCCATGCCAAGTTTTGAAATTTTTGGACCACGTTTTCATATTCTTTGCATCGCTCAAGGTCGTGTGCAGAGTCATCTCCTTGCACACTTGTGTGATGCCACTGTGTAATCATCGGCTCGTTGGTACCAAAGTTCATACAAATCACAGATCAACTGTAGGACATTATATTTTGGGCCTCAGAAATGTTACATCGTAGATCAAACGTAGGGCGCATTTGGTAGGCACAGTTTCATCATTGGCCCAAATAAAACAATCAAGCAAACAAGATTTAGCACATAGACAATTACAAGGCTAGATCGAACATTTGACTCACATCGAACCCTACCGTGTATGTCAATGTAAGCAGATGAACAACAATGGATCTACAGATCTAGGACGGTTAGGAGGCATACAAGGGCTAGGGATGCTCTTACCGCCATTGACGAAGTCCTTGAGGAGGAGATGAGATGCCGCGGTGCTGCCGATGTGGGGATGAAGCTCCTCCACACGGAACAATGGGGAGTTCGCGGACCTGCGTCTGCTGTCGAAGATGCTCGCGGCGGTGCTCGATGAGCCGCCGGAAATGGAGCCGCCAACGGAGAGAGAAGAGGAGAGGAGCGAGTGTCGTGGGGTAATCACGGCAGATGCCATACGGGGTGGCTTAACTCGGGTGTGAGCCAGGCGACGTAGGATTCACAGAGAGGTTGCACACAGAGTTTACCCAGGTTCGGCCCCTCTGTATGAGGTAAAGACCTACTCCTGCTTGGATGTATTTGGACTTGAATGGGGTGTACAATGGTGTGCGCACCAGAGCTTGCGGGTGCTCCGGAGGCTATGGAATGAGATGAGTCTGCCTCTAGGGTTGCTCCTTGCCGGCTTTAAATAGGGAGCCGGCTAGGGTTTACAGGGAATGACGGGTTCTGCTGGCGGCGCTAGCTATCCTGCCTACTAGTGCGGCTTCGTGGAGCGCACTCTTCGGGATACACAATCGCAGACTGATTCGGAGATATCCGCTGCCGCCTCCCCGAGCCGTCATACCGGGATCCTCGGGGACCCGGTATCCTGGAAGATGTACATCGGGTGGGCTTTGGGCCACCCGGCCTTGACGGCCGACTCGGGGTCCTGGGCCTACCCGGTTGGGCATCCCCCCATCATTAGCCCCCGAGTTCGTCAGGGACTCGTTTCCGGCTTGGTCTTCGTCTTGCGAATTGCCGGGTCGTGTCGTTGAACGAACTCCTGAAACAGAGACAAGAAAACAACGGCTCGGAGTGGTGGATTTTGGCTTCTAACGCCCGGTCTAACTCAAGTTTTTGTTTGATGCCGGCTTGTGCCCGTCGGGACGTCTGCCATTCCGACTCGCCTCGGTGCGGGTTGTCTCCTCGCTTTCTCCGTCTGACGTCACGGCACCTTTGACCGTTTGTCCTGTAGTGTTTGTCCGTCTGGCGCCGAGTCGATTGATGGGACTTGACGGCGCATCGACTGCCTCCACCTCGGGATGGAGCAGTGGCAATGATGACGCTTCTTGACCGCACGCGCCCGATCCATCGATCCACAGCGTCGTGATAGAGCGACGTGGCCGAATCTGAGCCGCATTTGTCGACACGCTCCCGTGGAAACCGAGGCGTCACGCGGGAATCGAGGCGTCGTGCGACGTGGCCATAATGGGCGACGTGGACGACGTGGGCGGCGCCATTTACTGCGGTAACGGCTCCACTCACCACGCCTATTAAAACGGCAGGGGAGTGCGGCTGGTGAGTTCATCCTCCATTTCTTCTTCGCGCTCGCCGCCACTTTCTCGAGCAGCTCGCGCCTGAGATCTTCTCCGCATCGCCGCCGCAGCCATTGGACACTCCTGCTCCTCCGCCTCTTCTCCGGCCAAGATGGTGGCGCCCAAGAACAAGTGGGAGAGGTCGTCGGTGACGGCGCAGGCGTTGGAGCAAGCCGCCAACGAGGGCTTGTTGCCGCCGGCGTCGGAGCGTCGGTGGCGCATCGCCTCCACGGATCCTCGCCCGCGGCCGTCGCCGGGCGAGTTCGTCGCCTTCCTCGCATTCCTCGAGCGCGGGCTGGGCTTCCCCACGTCGGAGTTCTTCCGGCGATTCTTGGACTTCTACGGGCTTCAGGTGCATGACCTGACGCCCAACTCGATTCTCCATCTCGCCTGCTTCGTCACCCTGTGCGAGGGCTACTTCGGGTGCGCCCCGTTCTTCCCGCTGTGGCTGTGGATCTTCCACGGCAAACTGGGGAAGGGTGGCGACATGGCGCCCTACGGCGGCCTCAACTTCCAGGTCCGCGGCGACGTCGACTACCTGGACCTCGGCCTCCCCTCCAAAGTGTATTGGAGGAAGTCGGGCTTCTACATGCGGGAGCCGGCGCCTGACGACGAAATCGGGATCCCCTGCTTCTCGCCATCGCCGAGCCGTCCTCGCAATCTCCAGGAGCTGCCGCGCGACGCCGACTTGCCCATGGTGCGCCGGCTGATGGCGCGGCTTCAGGAGCTGAAGAACGGAGGGCTGACGGGTCTGAACCTCATCGCCACTTGGGTGAAGAGGAAGATCGCACCTCTGCAGCACCGGCCCTCGCTGATCTGCGAGTACAGGGGGACGAAGGACCCGCAGCGCCATGACCCGACATTGTTCGAGTCGGTAGAGCAATTCACGCTGCGGATGAAGCGTGTCACGGTCCATCCGGCCCCTGAGTGGATCGTAGGTGGCCTGGAGGCCTACTCCGCCAAGCATCCGGCTCCAGAGGTGTAGCGCCCCGACCCGACTGCTATACAGTGATACTGTGTCCCCGGTTATCCGATACCACCGGACACACTATCAAAGCATAATAGAGAGATCAAGTCTTGTGGAACAACTGGCACATCACAGACTCTACGACACAAATCATATAGTTCAACTCTTATATAGAGAAAGATAGCAAATGACAACCAGAGGTCACAGACCAAACATTACAACAAGCGGAAGCAAATTAGGTTGTTCTAAACAACAAGATCCAGATTATGGCCTTAGAGGCCTACAGATAAACATCCAGCGCCAGCTGTTCCGGGATGTCCCAAGCTGCCACCTGGGAACCCCAGACTACTCGTCGACGTCCACAAAGAACCCACCTTCGAGATCGGTGAAGTCCTCCCCTGAAAATAAGCAAACGACGTTGAGTTCAACGAACTCGCAAGATTAGGAGCTAATATATGCTCGATGATTGGCTTTCAAGGTTTTATGGCTGTTTTGCATAAAGCTGATTTTATTTTAAAAAGACATAATTCCATGGCATCGACTAATCAGATTATTTTGAAAAGGGGTAAGAAGAGACTCTTTTCTCTGATCACCTTTCTCAGAGATCAACCATCACCAACCATTGTACCTGTTCATCAGAGGCACCTCCCGAATCACTCTCGAGGAAGTCATCCTTGCATTCGTGAGTGGCACCTTTAGTACCCAAATTTTAGTCATTCCGTTCAAGTTATTCTATGATCTCAGAATCCGTCACCAAGTCGTCCATAACCGCGGACACGGCTTTTCGAAAAGATTTATCCCTGCAGGGGTGTACAATGTGAAAGTCGCCAGGTTCCCGAGGGACCTCCCAGCTCCTTATCCATGCGTACCGTCCGGCTCATTGCCTACGCTTAGCTCTCTTCCGGGGAAAGCCGGCTGAGTGGGAACGGTTACAACCTTTACCTTGTTAAGGACTAACCCAGGATCATCAGTGAGGACGAGACAGGTTCAGTGCCTCCAACACCCTGTCCCGTGGCCACTCATTTTCCTAAACACCACCATCCTCATCTCAGTCTTGGCCGTCATCTTCACGCACACGCAAATGGAAGCTCAAACTAGAGGACCCTGGTTAGTCCCGCCCAAGTTAGTTAGTCGACGAGGGCTCCATATACCCCACGCATGGTTGCACGCTCAACTTGGCTCGTAGGCGAGAACTCGCACTTAGGCGGCGAGAACGGGACAACCCACCACGTCCCATGTGGCCTCTCATCCCCACCTTAAGCATTTTATTATCCATGTCACCACAGTTTCTCCATCATCAACATCGCTGTCACAAGTCAACACCTGTTTCCAGCATGTACCATTCCTAGTACAACTATGCATTTAACTAAGCATGGCTAAGCATATACATAGCAATTATAAGTACTCAGGCCAACACTTCAATCCTATGGATATTAGGAAGGATACAGGTAATGGCAACAGGATTCTAATGCAACTAGTAGGATACTCTAATCCAAGCAAAAGACATTTAGAATCGCATGCAATATTATAGTGGAGAAAATAATTGCGGAAAATAGGATAAGATATGCTCAGAGGGGGGATTACGCTTGCCTTGTTGATTTGAGAGGTAGTAAGAATCGTCGAAGAATTGTGGTTGCACCTCAACTCCTCGATCTACCGAAGCACAAACAACACCGGAAAGCAAAACAACAATCAACACATGGCAAATGTGCAATGCATACAAAGATGATGATATGACATTTTAATGCAACTATGAGATCCTAGACATGATCATCAAGTTAAATGGGGTCCCGGAGTATAATTAGGAGTTATTCGGTTAACCACCCATATTTATCTTAATGTCCAACATGTTGTTCTAGTTATAACCAGTATCACAAAATGATGGTACATGCATGAGAATGATGTTTTCCGTTAGTATTTCACTTGCTGAACATTTTGAGAGGTCAAACTTAATTGTTGGACCAGTATTTAAAAAGTTATTACCTTTTTCCAAATTCAATTATTTCATAATTTACAAGATTTATTCGCAGGGGTGAGTTATACTTTCGATTAGGTTTCATTTTTATGAACATTTCGATACCGCCAATGCAATTTTTGGATAAACAACACAAAAGTTATTGATTTTTGAAGTTTATATTAATTTTCTTGCCTTCCATTATTTTTTTTTCCAGACGCACTGATAAAAAGTTGGTACATTTCCAATTTTCCTTTTTAGATAAGTCCTTTTAATAAGTTAGTTAAGTAACAACATGATTAATTATCCAACTTCGGAGGGAAAAGTTGAAAAAGGAAATATTATTGGGCACTGATCAATTTCGGATTATCCGGATTTTCTAAATTCGGATTATCCCATTGTGTAGAAGGCCTGAAATTTTGTTAAGGAAGAAAAAAAATGAACTCGCACTGGTTTGACTCGGAAGATCCGAATCTTCTATTTCCGGATTATCCGAAGCGTTACCGCGACGTGCACTTCGGCGACGCGCGCGCATTGTGGGAGTTGACCGGAGGCACGACGACGACGGCGCCGCCGATTTAGTGCTCGCCGGAGCTAAACACCGACACCAACCTACTCCACTAGTCGAGGGCTACCCGTGGGTGTGATTGTTTTCGCTGGAAACCCAACGGAACATCGCCGGCGTCGAGCACCGCGGCGACCCGAGGCCAAACATCCGGCGGCGACGATGCACTGCGAGAGGGGGAGTGAGAAGAGGTGCGGCGGACTCAGGGGCTCACCCTCGTCGCGTGTGAGCATCCGGCGGGGGCGGGGAAGGTTGGAGACGACGGCAATGGCGCGGCGGATCACCGCCGGCCGTGTTGAAGAAGATGGACGGCGGCGACGATTCCGTGCGTTCCGGCACGATTCCTTCGTCGTGGAGGTGGATGAAGACGAGGCGGAGCTCGTGGTGGCCGCGGCTTGCCTCGGGGAGGACTACAGCGGCGGCGATGCGTCGGCGACGGCGGGCTCGGGTTCGGCCCCGTGGGGGAAGCGAGGAGAGCGAGGGAACGAGAGAGAGAAGTAGGGGATGGGAGTAGGTGAGGTAGTGGGGCTCGCGTGCGTGCTCCTCTTCTTCTCCTTGCAGGCAGTGGAGAGCGGGGGGGGGGGGGGGGGGGGCGGAGCGAGGCGTGCGTGCGGGTGCGACGCGAGCTGCTCTCTTCGGTCGCTACAGGAGGATAGGAAGAAGATGACCAATTTCTGAAAAACCCCTGCACTAGCTCGGATTATCCGATTCCTTCATAATCGGATTATCCGAGTTTACTTTTTACAGTTTGGTCCTTTTTCTTTTGTTTCTTATAAAAACAGCAGCAGTTCCCTGAATTTATTTGAGGCACTCATATATTTTAGAAAAATATGCCAAAATTTGGGTAGCCTCCCCACATCAAGAAGAAGCTGCCCTAATTTTCCCGGATTATCTGGAACGCATTTGGTAGGAAAATTAAATAGGAATTGCTCGCAAGTAATTCTGAGTTTCTCTCCATTTGTTTTATTTTACAAATCAAAATAGTTTGCAAAGAATTATATTTGGAACTTTTGGAACTTCCTTGACGATATACGATGTCAAAGTAATTTTGTTTTGCAACTTTGATTGCCTTCATTGTTCTAAAATTTGGTTGAAGCAAAAATTGGCATTTTGTTTTTAAGTGGTGCCAAACCACCACAATTCCCTAGCAACAATTTCCTAGTGACAACATGATGCTTGGATGCCATGATGCAATGCAACACAAAAGCGAAAATTTTATCCGGGTTTTTAGGTTTTCAAATTTTGGGCTGTTACAACTCTACCCTCCTTACAGGAATCTCGTCCCGAGATTCTAGAGTAGGAAAGAGGGAAAAGTTATGACGGTCTTCAACGGTCTTCTCGGTGTAGAATGATTCAGCGCATCATGAAGATCTTCATCGGCTACACTTCAAGGTCATCGCTCAACTACACCATAGGAGAGGGGAACGAATCTGAAAGGAATGGTCTTCACGAAGATGCGACGATCGAGTACCCCCTAGTCAACTCTTGGAATGAGACTTCCATCAACTCTTGATTTAATGAGTAGGAGACACATGGAGGTAACAGAAGGATGAAAAGAGGTTTCCAGATGGTAGATAACGTTTTCTCAAAGAGATTGCGAATATGAACTTTGCACAAGGCCTTGAATTTCCGAGGGAGCGTGTTGAACAAGATTCCCACAGAGGAAGAGGCAACTTCTACCAAACAGATTGAGTAGAACTTTCTTCACGGAGGAGCCCTTCGGATCACATGAGAAGGGTCGGGAAGATGGACCGGGAGAACTTTAGAAACCCCGGGAACGTTAGTATCGGGAGAACTTCTTGATTTCCTAGACGTCGGGAACAAGCTTCTTGAGGATCACCAACTATCGTTTCTGATTGAGAGTCACACCTGGGAAGTGTAGAGATACTTCAGACTCAGCACCGGTAGGAATAGGAAGCTTTGCAATGCATACCAACGATTTACAATTGCTAGGAACCCAAGAGTTTGACTACAAGGTTCAACTCCAAAGGAGGAACGAGATTGCGGAACCGCGGATTAGCAACTTGGCAGGAGACAGCTGCCCCAAGTGAATATCTTGTAGCGAGACACGATTGAGTTCTTGATGGGAAACACCATAGAGGACAAAGAAGTTCTCAGACTTCCTCCCTTTCTGGAACAATTCAATCTGTGGCTTGGATGCAGAAATGGAATTCTCAGGGAATGGAGTTAACAACATTCCATTCCAAGAATATTCTACACGTGCACGATCGAGTGGAGATGATTTCGAGGAATCAGACAATTCACTCAGATCCACGGCGACATCTTTCAGCAATTGCACGTGAACCAGAGAGAGTCACTTCTAACTTCCAGAACACATACCTTGTGAAGACACAAGTTAGTTCCAACAATTTTCCAATGCTAACGCCCAATATCCACTATGAATCTCTTCAAACATGGAGAGAATAAGAAGGTAGTTGATGGGCTCAACAACAAGCTTATCCAGATACTCCACGACGGTAGATCCATATATCACAAGAACGTGCATAAGCATTGGTCAGCATACAAAACTTTGACCTAGCCTGAGATGTGGACAAGGTACCGGAGTTTGTTTCTCCTAACAAGATGAAGTGGAAAGTCTTGACGGATCAACAGGGTGACTTGCATCGGAACATTCCAACGCACGATAAACTTTACTGTCAAAAGACAGACAAAGGTCGGAAAGCAGATCAGAATAAGAAACAGGCTCAGGAGAATCCTAAGATGTTGAGGATGCACCGGTTATTACTCAATTGTGATAACCATGCCCAAAAGAAGAGAGAGGTGCAGCAGAGTCACGAACATAGTTGGGAGACTCGCTAAGAGAATTCTGGTCATAACCCAGATGATTCCAAGACATAATCTATACAAGGCTACGGAAGAGTTGGAGTTACATAGCCAGCTGAGGTGTGGGAAATTAAGGTTCAACCATTTACCACACAGACCACATAAAGGACTTGGGTTAAAGGTCAGCTTCATGTGCCGGGAATCATAAGTAGCATAACAATCATATGGGTAACAACCCACACAATTCATCATGCCAGAATCACAGCACAATCCGGGACCTTCGGTTCAAGACCTTGGGTTCCAACCCACAAAATGGAGGATAATCACTTGTTCCTTCGTTGGGTAACAAAGTTCAAACATCTGAGCTGATTTGGGATTGCAACGCAGCGGGAGCAACGGGACACATAACACTAAAGGTCAAACCCCACCCATGTTTCACTAATCATTTTGAAGTAACAGACGGGGAGTAAAACCTTTAAGTCAAATCGAGGTAAGATTGCTCCGAGATTAGAGGGTAACCAGATAAGGAGTAAAAAGAATCCTAAGATGGTTTTCACAACTCATTTTTAGGTTAAAAATAGTTTTCACAAACACTAGACTCAACGTCGACCAGTAGAAGGGTTTCCTACAGGCAGTACTGCTCTGATACCAACTTGTAGCGCCCCGACCCGACTGCTATACAGTGATACTGTGTCCCCGGTTATCCGATACCACCGGACACACTATCAAAGCATAATAGAGAGATCAAGACTTGTGGAACAACTGGCACATCACAGACTCTACGACACAAATCATATAGTTCAACTCTTATATAGAGAAAGATAGCAAATGACAACCAGAGGTCACAGACCCAACATTACAACAAGCGGAAGCAAATTAGGTTGTTCTAAACAACAAGATCCAGATTATGGCCTAAGAGGCCTACAGATAAACATCCAGCGCCAGCTGTTCCGGGATGTCCCAAGCTGCCACCTGGGAACCCCAGACTACTCGTCGACGTCCACAAAGAACCCACCTTCGAGATCGGTGAAGTCCTCCCCTGAAAATAAGCAAACGACGTTGAGTTCGACGAACTCGCAAGATTAGGAGCTAATATATGCTCGATGATTGGCTTTCAAGGTTTTATGGCTGTTTTGCATAAAGCTGATTTTATTTTAAAAAGACATAATTCCATGGCATCGACTAATCAGATTATTTTGAAAAGGGGTAAGAAGAGACTCTTTTCTCTGATCACCTTTCTCAGAGATCAACCATCACCAACCATTGTACCTGTTCATCAGAGGCACCTCCCCGAATCACCCTCGAGGAAGTCATCCTTGCATTCGTGAGTGGCACCTTTAGTACCCAAATTTTAGTCATTCCGTTCAAGTTATTCTATGATCTCAGAATCCGTCACCAAGTCGTCATAACCGCGGACACGGCTTTTCGAAAAGATTTATCCCTGCAGGGGTGTACAATGTGAAAGTCGCCAGGTTCCCGAGGGACCTCCCAGCTCCTTATCCATGCGTACCGTCCGGCTCATTGCCTACGCTTAGCTCTCTTCCGGGGAAAGCCAGCTGAGTGGGAACGGTTACAACCTTTACCTTGTTAAGGACTAACCCAGGATCATCAGTGAGGACGAGACAGGTTCAGTGCCTCCAACACCCTATCCCGTGGCCACTCATTTTCCTAAACACCACCATCTCATCTCAGTCTTGGCCGCCATCTTCACGCACACGCAAATGGAAGCTCAAACTAGAGGACCCTGGCTAGTCCCGCCCAAGTTAGTTAGTCGACGAGGGCTCCATATACCCACGCATGGTTGCACGCTCAACTTGGCTCGTAGGCGAGAACTCGCACTTAGGCGGCGAGAACAGGACAACCCACCACGTCCCATGTGGCCTCTCATCCCCACCTTAAGCATTTTATTATCCATGTCACCACAGTTTCTCCATCATCAACATCGCTGTCACAAGTCAACACCTGTTTCCAGCATGTACCATTCCTAGTACAACTATGCATTTAACTAAGCATGGCTAAGCATATACATAGCAATTATAAGTACTCAGGCCAACACTTCAATCCTATGGATATTAGGAAGGATACAGGTAATGGCAACAGGATTCTAATGCAACTAGTAGGATACTCTAATCCAAGCAAAAGACATTTAGAATCGCATGCAATATTATAGTGGAGAAAATAATTGCAGAAAATAGGATAAGATATGCTCAGAGGGGGGATTACGCTTGCCTTGTTGATTTGAGAGGTAGTAAGAATCGTCGAAGAATTGTGGTTGCACCTCAACTCCTCGATCTACCGAAGCACAAACAACACCGGAAAGCAAAACAACAATCAACACATGGCAAATGTGCAATGCATACAAAGATGATGATATGACATTTTAATGCAACTATGAGATCCTAGACATGATCATCAAGTTAAATGGGGTCCCGGAGTATAATTAGGAGTTATTCGGTTAACCACCCATATTTATCTTAATGTCCAACATGTTGTTCTAGTTATAACCAGTATCACAAAATGATGGTACATGCATGAGAATGATGTTTTCCGTTAGTATTTCACTTGCTGAACATTTTGAGAGGTCAAACTTAATTGTTGGACCAGTATTTAAAAAGTTATTACCTTTTTCCAAATTCAATTATTTTCATAATTTACAAGATTTATTCGCAGGGGTGAGTTATACTTTCGGTTAGGTTTCATTTTTATGAACATTTCGATACCGCCAATGCAATTTGTGGATAAACAACACAAAAGTTATTGATTTTTGAAGTTTATATTAATTTTCTTGCCTTCCATTATTTTTTTTTCCAGACGCCCTGATAAAAAGTTGGTACATTTCCAATTTTCCTTTTTAGATAAGTCCTTTTAATAAGTTAGTTAAGCAACAACATGATTAATTATCCAACTTCGGAGGGAAAAGTTGAAAAAGGAAATATTATTGGGCACTGATCAATTTCGGATTATCCGGATTTTCTAAATTCGGATTATCTGATTGTGTAGAAGGCCTGAAATTTTGCTAAGGAAGAAAAAAAATGAACTCGCACTGGTTTGACTCGGAAGATCCGAATCTTCTATTTCCGGATTATCCGAAGCGTTACCGCGACGTGCACTTCGGCGACGCGCGCGCATTGTGGGAGTTGACCGGAGGCACGACGACGACGGTGCCGCCGATTTAGTGCTCGCCGGAGCTAACCACCGACACCGACCTACTCCACTAGTCGAGGGCTACCCGTGGGTGTGATTGTTTTCGCTGGAAACCCAACGGAACATCACCGGCGTCGAGCACCGCGGCGACCCGAGGCCAAACATCCGGCGGCGACGATGCACTGCGAGAGGGGGAGTGAGAAGAGGTGCGGCGGACTCAGGGGCTCACCCTCGTCGCGTGTGAGCATCCGGCGGGGGCGGGGAAGGTTGGGACGACGGCAATGGCGCGGCGGATCACCGCCGGCCGTGTTGAAGAAGATGGACGGCGGCGACGATTCCGTGCGTTCCGGCACGATTGCTTCGTCGTGGAGGTGGATGAAGACGAGGCGGAGCTCGTGGTGGCGCGCGGCTTGCCTCGGGGAGGACTACAGCGGCGGCGATGCGTCGGCGACGGCGGGCTCGGGTTCGGCCCCGTGGGGGAAGCGAGGAGAGCGAGGGAACGAGAGAGAGAAGTAGGGGATGGGAGTAGGTGAGGTAGTGGGGCTCGCGTGCGTGCTCCTCTTCTTCTCCTTGCAGGCAGTGGAGAGCGGGGGGGGGGGGGGGGGGGGGGGGGGGGCGGAGCGAGGCGTGCGTGCGGGTGCGGCGCGAGCTGCTCTCTTCGGTCGCTACAGGAGGATAGGAAGACGATGACCAATTTCTGAAAAACCCCTGCACTAGCTCGGATTATCCGATTCCTTCATAATCGGATTATCCGAGTTTACTTTTTACAGTTTGGTCCTTTTTCTTTTGTTTCTTATAAAAACAGCAGCAGTTCCCTGAATTTATTTGAGGCACTCATATATTTAGAAAAATATGCCAAAATTTGGGTAGCCTCCCCACATCAAGAAGAAGCTGCCCTAATTTTCCCGGATTATCTGGAACGCATTTGGTAGGAAATTAAATAGGAATTGCTCGCAAGTAATTCTGAGTTTCTCTCCATTTGTTTTATTTTACAAATCAAAATAGTTTGCAAAGAATTATATTTGGAACTTTTGGAACTTCCTTGACGATATACGATGTCAAAGTAATTTTGTTTTGCAACTTTGATTGCCTTCATTGTTCTAAAATTTGGTTGAAGCAAAAATTGGCATTTTGTTTTTAAGTGGTGCCAAACCACCACAATTCCCTAGCAACAATTTCCTAGTGACAACATGATGCTTGGATGCCATGATGCAATGCAACACAAAAGCGAAAATTTTATCCGGGTTTTTAGGTTTTCAAATTTTGGGCTGTTACAAGAGGTGAGTCCCTTTGCTTGACGATTCGAAACACTTTCCTTTTCTTGGTCTTTTTATATCGATCCTTCCTGCTTTGTTGAGTCCAGGAGTTTCGATCGCTTGTTGGGTTGCCTCCGATCCGCGGAGACGCTCCTACGGTGCTTGCCGGCCCCAACGACATCGTCGAGCGCGACTCTGACGACGAAGCCGACAGCGCCACCATGGGCAACGAAGCCGCCTTCTCCTCCCGCCAACCGATCCCCATCCTGTCTGAGGATGAGGAGGAAGGAGAAGAAGGAAGAGAAGAACGCGCGGGTCCAAGAACCCGGCGCCTGCTGAAGAAGATGATGAAGAGCGATCGGCTGGGGCTGCCGTGCAGCGCACCATCGTTGCCGAGCGGAGGCAGAAGGCCCTGCGGACATCCCTGCGAGGGCTCGCGCCGACTCGCCGCCTGCGCCTCGCTTCCGAGGAGTTCGGACCTCAACTCTTCCACCTGCGGGTGACAGGTCTGCTGCTGATCCTCATCCAAGGTTCCACTGGAAACGTTATCTTGAGTTTGACCCGTGCGAGTGTCGCAGGGCTGAGGACGCGTCCCTCAGTGACATGGAGGACGCGCTGGAGAACGACTCCCAGCGGGCGGAGCCTGCCGCGCACGTCCGGAGCCGACCACGAGAGCGCCGAGTCCTCCGCCTTCCACCGGCGGAGGCGACGAAGTTATTGTGCCCCCTCTACCCGAGGGGGCCACTATTGATGACGCCGTGCCGGCTGGCACAATGGGTGCCACGCCTCAGCCGGAGACGGCGCTGGTGGTGACGACGACCCGCGCCACCGTGACGGCTTCCTCGTCGGGTGGGCTGACTGCCCAGCCCCCGAGCTCCGTCCCGGGTGCATCTGCGCCTCGGCCTGACTTCCGAGCCGCCATCCAGACAGCGATGGATGCGCACCAGGTACGTGGAATCCTTCTTGCACCTGTTGCGTCCGTAGCTTATATGTAGCCCCCAAGGCCCGAGTCGCGTTCGTAGAAAGCGGCTTGGGTCTTCATAGTTTTCTGGATGCAAAATTTGGCAATAGTGGTCCTTGGTGTGCCAATGTCGATGTAGAGGCAGGCCGGTGGTGGGTGTGTATGCCACTCGGAACGTATCCCGGGTTCCTGACCCGGCGTATTATTTTTTTTTTTGTTGGGGCTAGCCCCCGGGTTAGCAAATGTTGGTGTAGAGGTAACCCGTGGCGTAGCCCCCATGCCTCTTCTTGATTGTTTATTGTTTGTGAACTGCAGGAGCTGTCCTGGCTCCTCGAAGCCGAACAGCAGGAGACCCGCCGCCTGCAGGAGGAGCTGAAGAAGGCGCGCGACGGCTTCATCTCCGTTGCTGAGCACCAGCAACTGCTGGCCGCGCAGGAGAGCCGGCACACGCAGGCGTTTGCCGCGGTGCAGGAATCCTGCGAGCGGCTCAGCAAGCAGAAGGAGGAGGCGGACGCCGCCCTCACCCAGGCGACCAAGGGGTACGGCGAGGACCTCGAGAAGCTCGAGCGCAAATCCGGCGAGGCTGAGCGCGAGATGAAGGAGCTGACCGAGCGGCTTGCCACCCTCGCCGTTGGCATCTGGGGTAAAGATTTCATGCGACCCTTTGCAGTTTGTGCCTACTTGACTTGTGGCCTTGTTGTTGATTTTTGTTTTGTTGAGCAGGCGAGGAGACGGCTGGCCTGACGGCTTCGGAGCATGTCCACCGGCTCGGAGTCTTCGCCCGTGACGTTCACGGCCGGGCCAGCAAGGTCGTCCAGATGCTGTCGCCCAAGGAAGGCGTCCCCGCACCCGTCTGCAAGGTGTTGCGGGTTCTGGAGCTGATGCCCCAGGTGATCACCTGGGTGCGGGAGTCGTCGGCCCGAGCCGGCGCGTGCATTGCCCTCGGGCTTGTGCGAGGCCGGTACAGGCAGACGAACGTGGACAAGATCACGGCCAGCATCCCCACCGATAGCAGCGGCCGGGAGATCGATCTGCAGCCGGTGCTCCAGTACTGCGCCCCTTACGCCTGCCGGGCTGCCAAGATGGTCGACCACGACGACTTCGTCTTCGACGTGGTGCCTGAGGGCAACGACCTTGGCGAGGTGGCGGACAGGGAGCCGGCGTCGGAGTACCTTTTCGAAAGGGCTTCAGCTCTGCCACCGCCGGCTGCGACGAACGAGGCGTCGACGTCTTCTGCTCGGGCGGCTCCTCCGTCTTGAAGTTTGCTCCCCTGCTTTCAAAAGAGGGGTTATTTTGAAGTAGTTAGGGTTTGTCGCCTGCGGGCGAAAAAATATTATGTAATGAAACAAGTATGATATGTGCCGGGTCGCGTTTCAGCGTGCGCCTCTGCGGCTTATTAATTTTGTTTTGGCACTCCCATGCTTGTTTTTTGTGCGCTTTCCGTCACTTTGTTTGTTTTTCGCTTGTTTTGTAAGCTAGTCGATCGTGCGACCTCGCCAAGTGTGCTTCGCGTGATTTTTTCGTGACGCGCGCGGTACCCATGGTGACAAAGTCCGAGTGCGGCTTCATTGTCAAGTTAGGTTTGAACCGGCTGCACTACTTCTTCACTTTGTGCGGGTAGCTGACGACTTGGGAGAAAACAACAATTTTTGTGATTTTGCTTCGTGAGCAGGGGGTCCAGTGGTGAGCCGCGCATCGTGGCATCCGGCTCTCTTTGACAACCCATCAATCATATAACGTGTGAGTAGGAAGAATAAAGACTCGAAAGCATAATTGAATCGAAACGATAGCCCCCGAGCGTGCCGGGTGTGTATCGACTTTATTTCCTTGATTGATTACACAGTATTACAATGGATACTATGTATAATAGGGGCGAAGCAGGCTGATGTTCCATGGACGCTTGGTCTCCTCTTCCGACTTGGAGCTTTTGTTCGGCTCACGCAAGTCGACGAGGTGGTAGGAGCCGTTGCCCATCGCTTTGCTAACGACGAACGGTCCTTCCCATGGTGCCGAGAGCTTGTGCATCCCTTTCGACTTTTGGATGAGCCGAAGAACCAAGTCGCCTTCCTGGAAAGAGCGACTTCTAACCCGGCGGCTGTGGTAGCGGCGCAGGCTTTGCTGATATATCGCCGTCCTGGAGAGTGCGAGTTCGCGAGCTTCTTCCAGGAGGTCGACGCCGACAGGCGGGCTTCTTCATTTTCTTCCTCGTTGTAGAGGGCGACCCGAGGCGAGTCGTGCTCGAGGTCGGTCGGCATGACGGCTTCCGCCCCGTACACCATGAAGAATGGCGTGTAGCCGGTGGAACGGTTTGGAGTCGTTCTGATGCCCCAGAGTACGGCTGGTAGCTCGTCCAGCCAGCAACCCGGTGTTCGCTCCAGTGGAACTTGAAGTCGCGGCTTGATCCCGGCTAGCACTGTCTGGTTCATTCTTTCCGCCTGCCCGTTTGATTGCGGGTGGGCGACGGACGCCAAGTCGAGACGGATGCCTTTTTGTTTGCAGAAGGCCTTCATCTCTCCTTCGGCAAAATTTGTACCGTTGTCAGTGATGATGCTGTGCGGGTAGCCGAATCGGAAGATGAGCTTCTGGAGGAACTTGGTTGCGGTCTTGCCGTCGAGTTTCTTGATAGGTTCAACTTCGACCCATTTGGTGAACTTGTCGACTGCGACGAGCAAATGTGTCATGCCACCGCGAGCTGTCTTGAACTTGCCCACCATGTCTATTCCCCAGACTGCGAATGGCCATGTCAGAGGGATGGTCTTCAGAGCCGCGGCGGGTAGGTGATCCTGCCGGGCGTACTTCTGGCACCCGATGCACCGACGGACGATGTCGACTGCATCCTGATGAGCAGAGAGCCAGAAAAAACCGTGCCTGAACGCCTTGGCGACCAGGTTGCGAGCGCCGACGTGGTGGCCGCAATCTCCCGAGTGGATCTCATGAAGGATGCGCCTTCCCTCTTCCGGCTCGACGCAGCGGAGGAAAACTCCCGATGTGCTGCGTTTGTAGAGCTCGCTGTTGATGATGGCGTAAGCTGAGGCCCGGCGCACGACTCGCCGTGCTAGGACCTCGTCGGCTGGCAGCTTTTTGGTGGTGAGGAACTCGATGTAGGGTTCCCTCCAGTCGTTTGTTTCTTGGGTTACCGCCACCAGAATTGCATCTGATGATGGCGGGTTGGCGATGTCGACTTCGGCCGGCGGGCGTACCGACGGGTTGTGCAGGTGGTCGAGGAAGACGCCGGGTGGGACTCGGTCCCGCTTAGACCCGAAGCGAGAGAGTGCGTCAGCCGCCTCGTTCTTCCTTCGGTCGACGTGCTCCAGCTCCATGCCGGCGAAGTGGCCGCCGACTTGATCGACGAGCCGGCGGTAAGCCGCCATGTTGGGATCATTTGCATCCCAGGTCCCCATCGTTTGCTGAACGACGAGGTCGGAATCGCCGTAACATTTGATACGGCTAACTCCCATCTCCTTGGCCACGCGTAGGCCATGTAGGAGGGCTTCGTACTCGGCGACGTTGTTAGTGCACGTGAAGTGTATCTGCAGCACATATCGCATCTTGTCGCCTTGGGGAGAAGTGAGGACGACTCCAGCCCCCGAGCCCTCATACATCTTGACCCGTCAAAGAACAAGGTCCATCTGCCGGCTTCATAGGTTGGAGCCGGCAACTGTGTCTCCATCCAGTCGACGAGGAAGTCGGATAGTGACTGCGACTTGATCGCAGTGCGGGCTGCGTAGCTGAGGCCGAAAGGCTGCAGCTCAGAGGCCCATTTGGCGACGCGCCCAGTTGCCTCTCTATTGCGGATTATTTCAGCAAGGGAGATGAGCTGACCACCGTCATCGGGTGGCCCATGAAGTAATGTCGCAATTTTCTTGAAGCAAAGAAAACACCGTATACAAGTTTTTGGTAGTGCGGGTAACGTTGCTTCGAATCCGTCAGGACTTCGCTGACGTAGTAAACTGGCCGCTGGACCAGTTGCTCGTGGCCTTCCTCCTTGCGCTCGACGACGACCACCGCGCTGACGACTCGGTTGGTCGCAGCGATGTAGAGGAGCATCGGCTCCTTTTCTAGTGGAGATGCGAGGATCGGCGCCTCGGCCAACGTCTTCTTGAGTGCCGTCAAGGCGGCGTCTGCCTCGTCGTTCCAGGTGAACGTGTCCGACTTCTTGAGGAGCCGGTACAAGGGCATGGCCTTCTCGCCGAGTCGTGAGATGAAACGGCTGAGGGCAGCGACACAGCCTGTGAGCCGCTGCACGTCCCGGAGGTTTTCCGGCTTCTTCAGAGCTTCGATCGCCTTGATCTTCTCTGGGTTGGCCTCAATGCCTCGCTCGGAGACGATGAAGCCCAGGAGCTTGCCCGCGGGTACGCCGAAGACGCATTTTTCCGGGTTGAGCTTTATCCTGTACTTGCGGAGGTTGGTGAATGTCTCCGTGAGGTCGGCAATCAGGTCTGTCTTCAGCTTGGACTTGACGACGATGTCGTCCACATATGCGTGGACGTTGCGGCCGATCTGCTCGTGCAAACAGTTCTGTATGCACCGCTGGTAAGTCGCTCCGGCATTTTTCAAGCCGAAGGGCATGGAGACGTAACAAAACGCGCCATAGGGCGTGATGAAAGACGTCTTCTCCTGATCTTCGGGCGCCATCTTGATCTGGTGGTACCCGGAGTAGGCGTCGAGGAAGCATAGCGCCTCGCACCCTGCCGTCGAGTCGATCAGCTGATCGATGCGTGGCAATGCGAATGGATCCTTGGGACAGGCTTTGTTCAAGCCGGTGTAGTCGATGCACATCCGCCATGTTCCGTTCTTCTTCAGAACGAGCACCGGGTTGGCAAGCCATTCCGGGTGTATGACTTCGGCGATGAACCCGGCAGCTAGGAGCCGGGCTATTTCTTCGCCAATAGCCTTCTGTCTCTCACCAGTGAAGCGACGCAGGAACTGCTTCACTGGCTTCAGCTTGGGGTCAACGTTGAGCTTGTGCTCTGCGAGCTCCCTCGGGACGCCTGGCATGTCAGATGGTTTCCATGCGAAGATGTCCCGATTCTCACGGAGGAAGTCGCAGAGCGCGCTTTCCTATGCGACGTCCATGTGCGAGCCGATCACCGCCGTCTTGGAGGAGTCGCCCTCGACCAGCGGGATGCGCTTGGTCTCCTGTGCCGACTGGAACTTGTCGCGTGAGTCCAGAGTCGGCTTCTTGACGATGGTCATGTCGTTGGGGTCGACTTGCAGCTTGAGTTGCTCCAGCTGCTCCGTGGCGATGACGGACTCGGCAAAGACGGCGTTGCCCTTTTCGCACTCGATGGCGCGGTCGACGTCGCCGTGTACAGTGATGATGCCGTTCGGACCCGGCAGTTTCATCTTCAGGTAGGCGTAGCAGGGCCTTGCCATGAATTTGGCAAAGGCGGGTCGCCCGAGGATCGCATGGTAGGAACTACGGAAGTTCACCACCTCGAACCAGATCTTCTCGAGCCGGAAGTTCTTGGCGGTGCCGAAGACGACGTCGAGTGCGATTTTGCCTAGCGGGTAGGCCTTCTTTCCCGGGACGATGCCGTGGAAGGTGGTGATGGTGGGTACTAGCTGTTCGTCACGCAATTTCATGCGTTGGAACGTCTCGTAGTAGAGGATGTTGATGCTCGAACCCCCGTCCATCAATGTCTTGGTCAAGATGTAGCCCTTGACCTGGGGCGCGACCACCAGAGCGAATTTGCCCGGGTAATCGACGCGGGGCGGGTGGTCTTGACGGCTCCATGTGATCGGCTGCTCTGACCAGTCGAGCCACTGGGGCACGTCTGGCAGAGTCGCGTGGACGGCGCGCCGTATGACCTTCTCCTCCCGCCTGGAATCGAGGCCGACGAAGGTGTGGCCCATGAAGCCGGCAGTGGGAGGCATGCCCTGCTGCTGCTCACCGTCGTCGTCTCCGTCGGGTGCCCGCTTCTTGGCACCGGTCTTGGCCTTGACGATTTCTGCAGTCCAGCTGCACTCGTCAGTGGTGTGGCCGGCTGGCTTGCCGGGTAGGCTATGATACCTACACGGCATGGCCAGAATCTCCGTGGCGGTGAGCTTCTTTCGCGGGAAGTTGCCGCGTTGGCTCTTGAAGCCGCGGCCCCCCGCAGCCGTGGCGGCTACAAGCTCGGAGCCGCCGTCACCCTTGCGTTTATGAGCGCTGGAGTGCTTGGCCTTGCTCTTGTTTTTGCCGCCTTTCTTCTCGTCGTCGTCCTCCTCGGAGTCGTCCTTGGTGACGTCGGACTCGGCGTACTTGTGCACGATGGCGAGTAGCTGGCCCATCGTCATGTCACCCTTGTGCGAGCGCCGCAGCTTCTGCTTGAGCGACTCGAAGGTGGTGTTGTCCTCAAGGTGGGAGTGCACCGTGTCGACGCTGAGGTGTTCTGCCGAGTTGATGAGGTCGGCGACTCGGCGATACCACTTTCTAGTGGACTCGCCCTCCTTCTGGACGCAGCGCTTGAGGTCCTCGACCGTGGCCGGGCGCTTGCAGGTCCCCTCGAAGTTGGTGATGAAGAGCCTCTTCAACTCGCCCCAGGAGTTGACGCTGTTCCTGGGGAGGTTGTTGAGCCAAGTGCGAGCCGTTCCCTCAAGCATGAGAGGAAAATAGCGCGCACAACAGAGCGAAGACGCGTTCTGGATGCTCATGGCGGCCAAGTAGTCCTGGACCCAAGTTTCCGGGTTCATGGCAGCGTTGTACTTGGGCGCCTCTCTCGGTCCTTTGAAGCTGCTAGGGAAACGCTCGCCTCTGATGGCGGGTCCAAAGCATCTAGGGCCGACGTCGTCGTCGTCGTTGTTGTTGCGCGTCGCCTCGGCGCGCTTGTCGTTGAGGTGGTGGCGTAGATCCGGAGCGGAGTGATTGGAGCGCGCCTGCGCCTGGTTGTTGTTGATGGTGTGCCGGGCGTCGTTGCGGGCGAGCCGAGGCGGGTTGCCTCCAGCCCTCGCGTTGCTCGACACTGCCGGCTCCTCGTGCCGACTGCGTGGCGGCTGTGGGGCAGCGTCACGCCTGGGGGAACCCTTGTTTCCCTGGCTTCGGTGTGGTGCCGAGGCCGTTTTCTCGCTGGGTGGCGATCTGGAGTAGAGCTTGCCGTCAGATTGCGACATGTTCTCCTGCAGCTCCAGCGCCTTGTCCACCAGCTTGCACCCTTGCTCCAATAGGGGTTGTCCTTGACCCGGATCCTCTTGAAGAGAGAGGCGGCTGCAGTCATGCAATCGACTGGGGTGCCGAAAATCGCGAGGTCGGCGTCGTCGTCGTTCCGCGGCTGGGGTTGAGGACGAGCCGGGTTCGGAGGAGGCCGCGGCGCCGGAGGCGGCATCGTCGGGCGAGGTTGAGGCGGAACTTGACTCGAGCCGCCGGGCTGGGCCCTGCGGCACTCGTCGCGCTGCCTTTCCAGCTCTGTCTCGCGCGCGAAGGCGTTGTCGAGCGCGCGAGTTGGTGCATCAGGATTAAGCCGCGACTTGCGGTTTTTGTGATGCCGAGTGACCGCGGAGAGAGCGGTCGACTGAGCATCGACCTCCAGCTCCTTCTGGCGGATCTCCTCCTGCTGGAGGGCCATCTTCCGGCGCAGCTGCTCGAGCTGTGTCGCCTGGTCGACGACGTTCGCCGGCGTGATCGGGGTGCTGAGCGGGTCAGCCGCCCGACCTGCTTGTCCTCGCAGGGCGGCGAGAGATTCGTCGCGTTGCTGCTTTTCGCGAGCCTCCTGCTCGCGCCGTGCCTGGTCGCGCTGCTTCTGCGCGTTGGCCTCTGCTGTGGCGGCGTTTGTTGCCGCAGGTTTGGCGGCAGCAGAGTTTGCCGCCTCGCCCGTCATGTAGATGTGGGCGGGTGTTGCCGTGCCGTCCGAGGCCAGATCGGTCGAGCCCTCCGACTCGTAGTCGAGAACGGGCAAGATCGACCCGGTGTCGTCGTCGTTCGAGATCTGGACGGTCTCGGCGGATGGGGCGGGTGCAAAGTGGTTTGCAGCCGCGGTGTCGACAGCGGCTTCGTCAAGCGGGTCGACGGGGGAGGAAGTACCATCGTAGTTGTTGGCGACTCCTTCCTCATCCGAGCCGCAGAAGCCGACGTAGGCGGTGACGGCGGTCCCGAACGGGATAGCCATCGCGCGAGTGATCGGGGCGTAGTTGGGCCTGCCCCAAGTGTGTGGATCGGCGACGTAGCCGATCCCTCCGTGCTCGAAGTAGCTGCCGGTGACGATGTCACCGCGACCCGACATGGCTTGAGGGCTGAAGTAGACGCCAGTGCCGGGTTCAGGACTCTCCATGAAGTAAATTCCAGCGATCGCTGGCCCCACGGTGGGCGCCAACTGTCGTGGGGTAATCACGGCAGATGCCATACGGGGTGGCTTAACTCGGGTGTGAGCCAGGCGACGTAGGATTCACAGAGAGGTTGCACACGCAGAGTTTACCCAGGTTCGGCCCCTCTGTATGAGGTAAAGACCTACTCCTGCTTGTATGTATTTGGATCTGAATGGGGTGTACAATGGTGTGCGCACCAGAGCTTGCGGGTGCTCCGGAGGCTATGGAATGAGATGAGTCTGCCTCTAGGGTTGCTCCTTGCCGGCTTTATATAGGGAGCCGGCTAGGGTTTACAGGGAATGACGGGTTCTGCTGGCGGCGCTAGCTATCCTGCCTACAAGTGCGGCTTCGTGGAGCGCACTCTTCGGGATACACAATCGCAGACTGATTCGAAGATATCTGCTGCCGCCTCCCCGAGCCGTCATACCGGGATCCTCGGGGACCCGGTATCCTGGAAGATGTACACCGGGTGGGCTTTGGGCCACCCGGCCTTGAAGGCCGACTCGGGGTCCTGGGCCTACCCGGTTGGGCATCCCCCCATCAGCGAGCGGTGAGGGGAAATGAAGAGGGGGAGAGTGAGCGGTGAGGGGAATAAATGGCGCGTGTACCAGAAGGGACGCGGCGTCTCCCGCAAGTACGCTCGTGTGCCTCCCTTGCGCTGTGCTCGGCCTGGCCCCAGGAAAACGGTCGATTCGGCCGTTCCTGCAGGGCCTGGCCCGAGAGTGCTTTGAGGAGCGCGCTGGCCAGTCCAAACGGCTCATACAGGCAACAATCACGGCGGGCTCGCAGCTGGCGGGCCTGGCCAGCCTATCTGCAGCCTACCAAACACGCCCTAGACCACAAGTAGTAAACCAGGTATAGCGCTCCAATAATTTCTTTCGGAACTTCATATTTTTAGAAGACTCGATTTATTGTTGCGATGTTTCAGAGATTAAATCCAAAATTATAATTGGGTTTTATTTGTAACACACACCGAAAATAGAAGTAATAAGAATGGGGTAGAAGTAAACATGGAACTATAACTTAGGGCAATTGAATGGTAGTAGTACTTGCTAATACGGATGGAACTTTAATATGGAGAAAATCAGGTGCAACATATGAAGAGATCAACCCCATTCACAATTTATCAACACTAGTTGGCATGTACGTGCAACCCCGTTTTCACAATTAAAGGGGGCAATGTACAAGTAGGAAATATTGCACATGCAATGCATGCGTCGACCATTACATACACAAAATACATGACAACTCAGTTGTATGATTATTTATCAGCTCCATAAAATGCGTAATGCATGGATCAAATTAATGCATAAATTTAGTTTTATTTTATTAGTTACGTACGTGCAAAGCATACATATGTACTATAAACATCGAACATGAAGGAATATCAAACAAATACGATGAGACATCTATCTTGCATGTAGTGAGCGAGCTAAAAAAATCAAAGAATATGAAAATACATGCACAAACATGCCATCCATCATAGATAATTTCCCCAACTTGTGACAGATGTGGCAATCTAGAAATGGATAAACATGTGCCTTTCTTTGCCCTTTCTCCAAAGTGATATTGTTCGCTATCTTTTTATTTAGATAAATGGAACCCACCGTGGTTGGCTTTAAATGAATAAAGCCCATATGTTCGCAAGGTTTACAACAAGCCACGGGAAACTTAGCGAAGATTCAACATGAGAGCGCACCAAAAACAAAGAGATAGTTAGGGGGTGGACTCCTATGCTTCAGGTCACGGAACATATGAAATACATGGCTCAGTCCAAAACAATAACAAAAATGTTTATACAATAGGTGTTGCCTAAATGGAGCATCTGAAGAATTATATAGTATCTAACCAGTCAACACATATTTCAATCGAATTTAATAGGCCAAATAAAAATAAAATGAAACATTGAATTCAATTCAAACCAAACAGCTACAACAAGATATAATACATATTAAGCTATGCTCGATGGTCAGATTATTCGCTCCTTCCTGGCTTCTCTCTCCTCCTCAACTTTGCTGACCTGAGTTCCTCCTTAGTACGGCCTGAACTTATTAACATCACTGGTAGAAGCAGGTGCAGTCAAAACATACTGAGTTGGAAATAGAATTCTGAGCCAAGTATTTTTGAAGGTTACCTGGTGTAGATAATTTCATCAACAATGGTGACCTGGTGAAAAAGGAATGAAAAACATGTATATAAACTCTTAACTCTACTTCTGATCTTAAATCCTGATAATAGCATCCTTTTGGAAATCTGACATTGAAATATGGAGATGGAACCAAAATATCTACAGAGATCACCACAAGTACACATAATTCACATAAACAAGGATATTGGACGATCATGCATACACTCAATTGGTAAAAAGTGCATATTGGATTAATTTTCCCTAATTGTTGGACACCTGTTGCCCTAATTAGTTATGCTTTGTAGCAGTGTAATAATTTAATATGTGAAATTCCCAAAACGCAAAATAAATTTCTTTGCTTGATTAATAAAATAACCATACATACTTTGAATGTATAAAACAAAAAATACTGGCCGAAAAAACTTGGGATTGGATGTCATCTAAAACCAAATACTAAGTTCAAGGAGTCTAGGCTACACACAGTAATGTTCAGACCAGACTTGGCAGTAGGCACACCAATTTCTGTCCAAATAAGTTTTTTCTTCGGTCATCTCAATTGTTTCTGAAAGCATACTTGGCAGTAGGCATACGGTATATCCTCTCGCATTCTTAGGAAGGTAATTCAAAGCAATTGTAATCTAAGCAACCAGTAATAGGCATACAGTGTGCTCACATCAGCGCGTGGCTACCTGATAGCACGATCATGTCCCTCTTATCCTAGTCTGGAGTAGCTGACGAATTGTCACGCCCAGAATTTTTTGGAGCTGTGATAAAATGCTCGCAATTCTCAGGAGTACCTCAATTGCGAACACAAAGTGAATACATTGCCAACACAGCGTACAATTTCAACTTTATTACAGAACATGAAATATGTTTTGCTACAGTAAGGCGTCTAAGCCCAAAATTTACATCAAACCAAATATACTACACGCCACTGGCATCTCGAGCGTGGGTGGGACCTAGAACTCAAAGTCAACTCCATCGGGATACTCCCCTTCATAAACTTGCCCTTCTCCTTCTGGTAAATCTGAGAATTAGTTGGTGTAGCCATGAGTACAGGGAGTACTCAGCAAGTCACAAAGGGAAAAGCCTACTTAGCTACATGCTTGGATACAAAGGAGGGTCATAGGTTTTAAGTATATGGTGGATGCAAGCCCTAATCTCCAACTTTTAGTTAAAACATTTGTTCAAACATTTGCTCCAGTAAAAGAGTTGTATTAATAACCTTTTCAGGTCATCGCCGCAATTTAACTAGCTTTAATTCGTATATTGTCTGCAAAGAAGCCACTCAATTCGTATATTGTCTTGGGCAGTGATGGCACATAAACAATCTACTAATCGTAGTCAGGGCCGGTCCAATAAAACTCTGGGCCCGGTTCATATCAAATAATTTGTACTAAAGTTTTATACTTCTCTAGATTTTAATATTAGGATGTACAATATTATAAGTATAATTTTCTGGTTATTCGCATAGTTTAATAACATAACAAGAAGTATTACTAAATATTAGCCGGTATTTTTTTGTAATGAATATTTTCTAACAAAAGTTCTTTATAGAAATTTTTCCTACAATGAATTATCTATATAATTTATAGTTATTTATGGTAATGACGTGTAAAAAGTACGATCTAACAAATATTTCAACAGTGGTTTTCAGCGTATGATTATGTATGCATATTTATAGAAACTTGTAGATTATAAATTTAGCCAATGACACTACTCTTTTGTGGTCCAATTTTTCTAGCAAGTCCAAGTTAAGAAAGTGTGCATGCTCTAGACTTGGTATTAAATAAATTATTGGATAAGGTAATCACCAATAAAAATAAAATAGTTTGTATTCTAATAGGTTTGCATATTTCGACAAAAATATGCAAACCTACCTTTCGCGCACGGCGAAAATGACAAGAGTGACGTGAGCGCGTCAACCATTGACTCGACTTGTCAACATGACAAGATGCGTTGCAGAAGATTCATGACAGGAATTCAGGCCGTCTTTCCGATGTTCTGGTCAAAGGCGACGTAAGTCCAGCTTTAGTTAGCCGAACTGCCACTGTAACACCCCAAATTTTGGAACTAAGAAAAAACCTAGTTGTAAGAGACCCAAAATTTTGGGCCAACAAAAACTTTTTATAATGCCTCACTAATGTTTGTGTTTCCCTTGTCATTGCTCTGTTTGACCTTGTGTGGTTTGTAGTTTGTGTTAACCAACCACTGAAAATATCAACCTATGAACCCAACCTAGATAAATTATCTTTAATATTGGTGATCATGTCATGACAAGAAAAATAATCCATATATCTTCTCCAATCTTATTTTGGCCAAACTCTTTTTCAATGATGGTTTGATTTTATCAACTACCCAAATGCTAGGATTTAAGAAAGTAAAGTATTTCCAAAAATTAAATGTTTATAAACTATGGATGTCTATATAATATCTCCTGCCTATTTTCAACTCTATTATTTTGCAAGTATCAACATCTCTTATTTTTAGAACTCCTATTTTCAACACCTTTGGAATTAATGCTGGTGGGAAGTATATTACACATGTATTCTCTATATCAAAACCTTTTGAAAACTATAAAGTCATGAGTTGAGCATCTCTTAACATCTTATTGTCATGATTATGTGTGGTCACCATATCACTTGATTTTAGGAAGAGTGTTGGAAATTGTTGATTGTTTTAGTTGGTGTTTACTCATCTTCTCACCAACTCTTTGAGTGTTTTGTTTTTGGATGAGAAGTTATTTGGCTTGTTTGTTGTGGCTTGTTAAATGTTTTGTCCTATGTTGACTTGCCTGTGTATAAAATTAGTATAACCTTGGTAATGTGAATCAGCACATCCAACCCATCCCTATTAACCTTACTTGTGTGGGTAAAACCTAAAACTACACTTTTTTTACCTTATCTTTGGCTCAAAACCTTTTCATTCTTATTTATTAACCAACAATCCTAATTCCAATGTTTTACTTGAAAGGATGACGTGGGTGTGCCCTTCGGGTGCCCCACCATGAGGACACTTGGTGCACGTACAAGCTAAGACCCACGGGCAGGCCTATCAGCAGTACACGTTCAAGGCCCACGAAGGGGGCCCAAGAAGATGGTGTACGCCCCAAGAATAGTAAAGCCTAAGTCGGTAGAAACATACCTTACCTGTAAACCTAATCGGTTGCGAATCCCGAGACCCAGCCTCCTATAAAGGCTGGGAGGGCCGCCGATCTAGGTCACGCAATCCTCATACCACCAAAACCCTAGCGAGATCGCATCTCGCCGGGACGCCATTGTAGCTCCTTTGTACACCTCATACATCAACAACCAGACAAGCAGGAAGTAGGGTGTTACCCTTCGGGGGCCTGAACCCGGGTAAACCTCGCTTGTCAGCCGACGATACTACCAACGCTACCACGTCTCTCCCCTCAATCTCAACCCTAGGTACCGAACCATGGGATTTGATGTGTTAACACCACGTCAAAGGATAAATATTTTCAAGGTAAGGTTTTATAAAAATCCACTTTTCTGATCTTATCTTTAGTGTTTGTTTTTAACTAATTTCTAAAGGCTAGAAATAGTTAATAAAATATTTTGTGAACAAAAGAGTTTCCAAAAATGTTGAGAAAAATCCCTGACATGCTCATGGTCATGTGTGACCTAAATGAGCATCATTACCACCTTGCCTAATTCAAATCTTGATGAACCTTGACAAAACCTTCTCTGAACCTATCTTCATTTCTGTTAAAAGGTTGCATCTTTAGAACCTCACCTTTACCTTTATTGTGTTTATTTTGGGAAAAAACACCTACATGCATCTCTTCTACTCTATATTGTCTATCAATCCAAACAAAGATTGTTTTATTTGGAATTTGTGTGCTTAGTTATCCATGATGTTTTTGTGTGCTAGTCAAAACAGTGACCATAACTCTAGTATTTTGTAGCCTTTTGGCATTTTTGTTTTGACACTTCAAATTGGTCTTTATGGCAATTATCCACCACCTAATCCATCCTTGGAATCTTGTCTATCGTCCTATGGTTTTGTTTGAGCCTTTCATGCTTTACACATCCTTATTCCATGACGGTTTTGATGCCACCATAATAACAGTTTCCTGAAAACTGTTATTTTCTTCTCTTTTCGCCTCCTTGCAAAATCATCTAGACTTCCTTGTTCATTCGTGAATTTGTGACCCATGTGATCACCATAGGTAATACTTCACCCCTGTACCTTTCTCCTTGATCTTTTTAGCCATTTGGTCACATTGCCATGATGGTTTTGTTACCATCATGATATCAATTTCTGAAAAAACTGTTTTCTACCAAACCTTCTTCAAATTCGTTTGAAAAACCCGTTTAAACCACGCCAACCCTATCCCCCATCTACCCCAACACACACACTAGGTCTAGTGCCAGTGCACGCCTTGGCATGGCCTAGAGGAGAGACACGAGCCAGAGGCTCGATGTGCCCACCATGGGCACCATTCTGGTGTTACACGCACACACCACACCACGGGAACGGCCACTGCGCCACCATGCACTCTCGCAGACCCACGACAACCTCCCAAAACCCGGGCACGCGCGATGACCGTGCTGTCCAAAGGAACCACGTCCACTCAGCACCTGCCATTGGCATTCAATGTCGTGTTGGGCACAGCACCTCACCCTAGATCCCCTCCCTTCGCCATAGAGCTCCCAGCGCCCTCCTAGACCCTAGATATGATCATGGCGCCGCCCAAGTCGCCCAATGGCCGCACTCGCCCCGCTCTCACCCGACCCGACCCACAGAGCACCGAGAGCCCCTCTCCTTGGTTAAGACCAACCACACACCCCTCGCCCCATCCTCTCCTCTCTGACCTCAACCCCTAACCCAGCTCCTCCACCCTCTGCAAGCAAGAAACATCGAGTTTTCACTTCGGCCTGAAAACTTCCCGTGAGGATTGCTAGCAGCACCGTCCACCTCCCTCCGCCATTTTTCCATCTTCACGTATCCCTTATCAAGATCTACCTCACCATGCCCTCCTCTTATTTTTAGGGGAACGGGAGCAACCAGCCCATGTCCGTGGCCGACGAGCGCGACCTTGTCATCACCGTCGCCTGAGGGCATCTCTGCTTGGTCCGCCGCCACCCATCGCCTCCCTGGAGCCTCCGCAAACACCTCGAGCCCTCTCCGTCGACTATCATTGCCCTAGGTGAGCCACGCGAGATCCCTGGAGTAGCACGTTGTTCTGCTCTGTTGTGAGCGCCCTGAGGAAGAAGACGAACAGGAGCCGTCGATCTCGAGATCAACGGCCGGCTGCCTTGCTTGAGCCCTTCTTTTCCTGGCCCTTAGATCTTGATCCAAGGGTAACTTACCCCTTCACATGGAGCGCACCGCGGCGGGCCGGCCCAACACTGTTGGCTTGGTCCAGTTCCAGATCTGGCCCGTTTGTGATTTTCTGTTAAATCTTTTTCTGTTTTCCAAATCCAGTTTAGATCTGTTTAGGATTAAATCCACCATTTAATCCCTGTGCATGGAATTTGAGTGATTCATATTTTGTAGGGGTCCTATGTGTTTTATTAAACGTGTAGAACTGGTTACTTGCAAAAATATATTTTTAAGTGCTGTATAGATTAAATCTTGTAAAAGTTTCTTTTTCACTAAATCATTAATATCTAGAGTTCTATTTATCCAAATATTGCAAACTAAAATTCCCTGGATAGCCTGAGATGGTACCTACCTAGATGTGTTAGTATTGCATGCAAATGAAGCTTATAACTTAAGTTCTATTCTTTTTACTAAAAGCACCAGAGAGCAATTTGGTGAATTTTGTAGATTTTTGTGAGAGGATTTTTGGAGCTTGATACGTCCCAAACGTATTTATAATTTTTGATGTTCCATGCATGTTTTATGTCAATTGACACATGTTTTATATACACTTTATATCATATTATGACATTTATTGGATTAACCTACTAATAGTTGCCAAAGTGCAAAATCTTCTTGTTTTCCTATTTGTTGTGTAGGAATTATCAAAAATACAAAAGGAAACCATATTGGAATCGAATTGGGACTTTCTGAAATCTGTCTAGAAACGTTTTTCGAAGATGGTCACGTTTGGGCCCGAAGACGACGTCAAACGGAAACCTGACAGAAGACAAAGTTGCAGAGAATTTTCCGAGAATCGATCTAGACTTAAAATTCGCCCAATTCCGAGTCCGGACGGCCGAGATATTCCCGATTTACTGCAGCCCTAGATGGGATGACGAGAATCTGAAATATTGTGACTTTATTGACTCCAACTCTTACCAAATTTGATGGATTCGGCCAAGACACGAATTGGAGCCTCATTAGGGCTGAGAGGGGTTCCTAGGAAGCTTCTAGAGGTGCCCAAGAGCCCTTGGATCAAAGGGGCATCCATCCCATGGCCTAAATTGCATCTCCACCTCTATATAATGAAGGAAAACCCTATTTTCCAAGCAAGCCACCAAAAGCCACGAATTTTCCTCCTCTTGGCAGCCGCCAAGGAGGGGGAGGAGCTCCTCCATTGCTACACCATCACCAAGGAAGAAGAAGGGGGCCAAGGGCCACGCCCCCGAGGGCCGCCGCTCGCCGCCGCCGCCGCGCCGTGGCTGCTGCGGGCCGCCGCCTCCACTCCGGGCTGCACCTCTTCATCAATCTCTCCATCAAGTGTGCTCACCATGACCATGTGTGAGTAGTTTTCACCGAGGCTGAGGGCTCTACCGGTAGCTATGTGGTTCATCTCTCTCTCCCATGGTGTGATCTTTATGTGATCATGAGCTTTGTAATCTAGTTGGATCCATGGATGTTACTCTTCGTTATCTTATGAATTATGCTACTTGAGTGGTTTTATTAATGTAAACTCCGGAGTCACCTTTGTCCCATGGTGCGAAGTTGACAGTGTGCGTACCGTGTGTGACTCTTAGGCTAAAGATTACATGAATACTTATCATGAGTTATTATTTCTGTTGGATGTCTCTATGAAATTGTGGGGTTTGTCTAGTACTATTTTGGGGCGCTCTTAGTGACATTGGGGTTCCCTAGATGTGGAATGCAACTTTAAGGTGTGCTTTTATAGCCCTACGTAGTGGATTGGTGTTCGTTATCCAACAAGGGAATAGCTCAGAGTAGCATAGTGAAGAGAAATATCTATGTATTTAATTATATTATTATTGTTGAGAGTGTCCACTAGTGAAAGTATGATCCCTAGGCCTTATTTCCAAGCATTGAAACACCGTTTGCTGTCACTTTGTCTCATGTTTGCTTGCTGCCATTTTTATTTCAGATTGCAATTACCACTTATAATCATCCATATTACTTGCATTTCACTATCTCTTCGCCGAACTAGTGCACCTATACATCTGACAAGTGTATTAGGTGTGTTGGGGACACAAGAGACTTCTTGTATCTTAATTGCAGAGTTGCTTGAGAGGGATATCTTTGACCTCTACCTCCCTGAGTTCGATAAACCTTGGGTGATCCACTTAAGGGAAACTTGCTGCTGTTGTATAAACCTCTGCACTTGGAGGCCCAACACTGTCTACAAGAATAGAAGCGTGCGTAGACATCAAGCTATTTTCTGGCGCCGTTGCCGGGGAGGTAAGGTAAAAGGTACTCACATCCTCTAGCTACTTAGCTATTTTCTAGCACTGTTGCTGACGTGTGAGTGCTTGAAGGTATTTCCTTTAGATTCTGCAGTTATATCTTTTTGTTTCTTGTTTTTATTTCACTAGTTAGGCTTAATGGAAAACAACAACAAAATTAGAGAGCTCTATGAAATTTATCTTGAGTTAGGACATGATGTGTTTGAAGAGAAAATTTAAAAAGCTATGGAAAATTACTTGCATGATGGTAGCAATGTTATTACTATAAATTCTTTGTACACTATTATTGCTAATGCTATGGAAAAGTCTAAGCTTGGGGAAGCTGGTTTTGATGAATATGGTATTTTTAGTCCCCCAAGTTTTGAGGAGAAAAATTTCTTTGATGATACTTTGCCTCCAATTTATGATGATAATCATTGTGATGTTTTCAGTCCACCTACTATTGAGGATATAGTTTATGTTGTTTATGATATGCCTCCTATTTATGATGATTACAATGATGGATGTGATAGTTTTACTCCCACTATTACTAATGAAACTGTTTTTACTTATGTGGAGTGTATTGATACTTTTATGCATATGGATCATGGTAAGAATGTTTCATGTCATGGTTATATTGTGGATTTTATCAATGGTGCCACTAAAAGTTTTTATGAGAGAGGGAGACATGACTTCATATACCACAATAATATTAAGTCTCCTCTCATTTTGTTGAAAATTTTGAAGTTGCACTTGTTTTGCCTTCCTATGCTAGTCACTTTGTGTTTTATTGATTTATTTTCTTACAAGATCCCAATGCATAGGAAGTGGGTTAGACTTAAATGTGTTTCACATTTTTCTCTTGATGCTCTCTTTTGCATTTCAATTCTTGTTCCTATGTGAGCATCATTAAAACTATCATGGCTGTCCAGAAAACAGATTCCTAAGCTTCACTGCGAAAAATGTTAAAAATCACAGAAAAGGAATTTTGACCTGAAATTTTACGACAGCAATCTTCAGTTATTAATACACATTTCATTAGTTCAAAATTTTCTGATTTGAGCAACGTAAGTGCCTCTGAAAATTCACTCTTTACGGGCTGTCCAGTTTTTGACAGATTCTGTCTTTATTTTGCATTACTCTCATTACTTGTGTTTTGTGTAGTTCTATTGATCAAAGGGCAATGCACAACCATAGTAACAGTAGCTAATGTTTAGAATCAACTCATGATATGTCTTGCTGTACCTATGAGGATTTAATTTATGGAGACACTAACCCCTCTAATCAAGTTTTATGTTGAGTTTTGTGTAAAGAGAATTTTCAAGTGGAAGAGTTGAGGGTGATGAACAAAGATCAAGAGGGACAACCACTCAAGCTTGGGGATGTTACTCTAGACTCACCCAGCATATATCAAATAAGTACAAGAATTCAAGCTTGGGGATGCCAAGCCACCTCACTCCAACCATCTTGATAACAAGTAAGTAAGCCTAGCTACATGGCTATAGAGAAAGCGCTTTACGGGAGGCAACCCGGTTGTTTTTATTTTCTTTCTGTCCTCTTGCTGTAACAAGAGACTTAGTGTTTAGTTTAGTTTGTAGAATGTTTACTAAAGTGACAAGTTTTACTCATTTTTGTTTGAAGAAGTTGCTTATAGCGTTCGGCGATTTTATTCCTGCACGAATCTATGCACGGTATGATTTTTAATTCTTATTATGTAACTCCGAATGAGCTCATATTTGAACTGTAGTAGCAACATTTCATCCTCTGTATGCATGAATTTTTTCGGAATTTTTGACAAAGTTAAGTACGGTAGAAAAATACGTTTTGCTGCTGCTGTTTTTCTGGACAGATTCTGTCCCATTTTGTTTGATGCATGCTTAGAACTTTTAACTTGAACCTTTTTGATCCAATTGAGTTTATGAGTAGGCATACAACATTATACACTTTCTGTATATTCATATGAATTTTTGTCTAAGGATTATATGCAGCAAGAATTCTATTTATTTATCAGTACTAATGCACCCCACAGAAAAAGAAATGGGAGAAACGGTGTTTTGAAGTTTTTTCACAGGGATTAGAGGATATGAACCAAGAGCCATCCAAGGATGGTGAAGAACATAAGCTTGGGGATGTGAAGACAACCCCACTGGACCTACACACTCTCGATTTGCACACGTCTAACTTCTGTTTTTCGATCGAAACACTTTATCGCATAAACTTGGAGCGTCTTTTTGTTTGTTTTGGTTTGATTTTTATTTTGTGAGACCACCAAACTATCATTTATATATGAGAGAGCTACTAAAATTTGGGTTGATTTATGTTGGATGCTATTATTAGATTGGGAAAAGGGATGTTGAAGTTGATTTTAAAAGATACATATAGTTGCATGATTCATGAGCTTGTTAATGAGTGATAATTTGCAAGTATTTTATCAAGAGCTATCATTTATTCATGTGTTGATGCTGAATGTTATTTTACCTTGTTTAACATGGATTAGTTAGCTCTATGGACACTCATGCATGCATTTAGATGGTCAACTTTCTCCCTCTTGCTAGCCCAAAAATTCCAACAAGTAAAAACTTGTTTCCAACACCTTCAACCAAAGTTTTTCCAGTGAGTCCACCATATCTACCTATTAGCTTTATGCTATTCCGAGTATGTTTATCATGATATTTGTGTTATCTATACCTCTGAATGAAAATGCTTATGTTGTTGATTGTTATGGGAAAAGTTGGTTATAGAGCTCTCTTGAACTTGATGCACACTTTATTTTTATTGCATAAATAAAATATGACCCATTGTGATTAAAATTATGATGTTGTGGTCTTGACAAATGTCTTTGGTTGAGAGTTAGCTCATATGTGCTGTCACATGGCAAGCTTTCAACATTCACGTCATTTCATTTAGTTGATATCATGTACTTTTGTTTATGGATGCTTACAATGGGTGAAATAAATGAGGAAATGAAGTGAGTTTAAATGAGTTTGTATAAATGGTTAGAGAGACGCCTGGGCCGCTAATCTAAGCCATGCATCATTCATGGTGGAAATTTACTTACATGCTATGGTGAACCTTCTGTGATACACCTTACAATAAAAAGCTATCTAATGGTAAATAAAAAGGGTGTTGAGATTGTTCATTGTGTTTGTTTGTCTTGTCATTTTGATATGGACTTGTTCCATATCCTGGGACAAGAGGTACCCCAGTTGACGCTCTTAATGATACTATTATTACTTACAATGATATTTAACTTGAACTTGCTTTGTTTCCCAAGTTGAGTAACACATGGAGTAGGTACTTGTATTCGAGGGGCATGAGACTTTCAACCTGTACTTTGTCAAGCACACTACTCATATTTGCTTTCACTTTAAATTTAATCATTCAAGATGCTATGATAGGGGAATGAGAGCTTGACACTAAGGATTACCACATTGCAATCATTAACTTAAGTAGGGAAGTTCAGAAGTTAGATGAAATTTATTCATGCTTTACCTCTACTCATATATATCTTTCCAAAGTGTCCACCTTTTATATTCAGATTTTCATCAATACTCTATGGCCATTGTAGGATGTTCTTACTTATCATTATGCATACATGCGGTCCGTAGTACTTTTTCATTCATGTTACACTTTGTGAATTATCATTGAACATCCTTGCAGTAATATTTTGATATCACTTTATAATCTATCTTGTATATTGCTACTCCTTTGAAGAATGAATCATTTGACTCTATGTAGCAACAACTTCATCACTTCATTCATAACATGTGCCTTACAATATTTGATCAAGTTTATGATGGTATCATGTCACTTCAAAAATTATTTTGTTTTATCGTTTACCTACTCGAGGACGAGTAGGAACTAAGCTTGGTGATGCTTGATACGTCCTAAACGTATCTATAATTTTTGATGTTCCATGCATGTTTTAGGTCAATTGGCACATGTTTTATATACACTTTATATCATATTATGACATTTATTGGATTAACCTACTAATAGTTGCCAAAGTGCAAAATCTTCTTGTTTTCCTATTTGTTGTGTAGGAATTATCAAAAATACAAAAGGAAACCATATTGGAGTCGAATTGGGACTTTCCTGAAATCTGTCTGAAAACGTTTTTCGAAGATGGTCACGTTTGGGCCCGAAGACGACGTCAAACGGAAACCTGACAGAAGACAAAGTTGCAGAGAATTTTCCGAGAATCGATCTAGACTTAAAATTCGCCCAATTCCGAGTCCGGACGGCCGAGCTATTCCCGATTTACTGCAGCCCTAGATGGGATGACGAGAATCTGAAAAATTGTGACTTTATTGACTCCAACTCTTACCAAATTTGATGGATTCGGCCAAGACAATAATTGGAGCCTCATTAGGGCTGAGAGGGGTTCCTAGGAAGCTTCTAGAGGTGCCCAAGAGCCCTTGGATCAAAGGGGCATCCATCCCATGGCCTAGATTGCATCTCCACCTCTATATAATGAAGGGAAACCCTATTTTTCAAGCAAGCCACCAAAAGCCACGAATTTTCCTCCTCTTGGCAGCCGCCAAGGAGGGGGAGGAGCTCCTCCATTGCTGCACCATCACCAAGGAAGAAGAAGGGGGGCCAAGGGCCACCGCCCCAAGGGCCGCCGCTCGCCGCCGCCGCCGCGCCGTGGCTGCTGCGGGCCGCCGCCTCCACTCCGGGCTGCACCTCTTCATCAATCTCTCCATCAAGTGTGCTCACCATGACCATGTGTGAGTAGTTTTCACCGAGGCTGAGGGCTCTACCGGTAGCTATGTGGTTCATCTCTCTCTCCCATGGTGTGATCTTTATGTGATCATGAGCTTTGTAATCTAGTTGGATCCATGGATGTTACTCTTCGTTATCTTATGAATTATGCTACTTGAGTGGTTTTATTAATGTAAACTCCGGAGTCACCTTTGTCCCATGGTGCGAAGTTGACAGTGTGCGTACCGTGTGTGACTCTTAGGCTAAAGATTACATGAATACTTATCATGAGTTATTATTTGTGTTGGATGTCTCTATAAATTGTGGTGTTTGTCTAGTACTATTTTGGGGCGCTCTTAGTGACATTGGGGTTCCCTAGATGTGGAATGCAACTTTAAGGTGTGCTTTTATAGCCCTACGCAGTGGATTGGTGTTCTTTATCCAACAAGGGAATAGCTCAGAGTAGCATAGTGAAGAGGAAATATCTATGTATTTAATTATATTATTATTGTTGAGAGTGTCCAGTAGTGAAAGTATGATCACTAGGCCTTATTTCCAAGCATTGAAACACCGTTTGCTCTCACTTTGTCTCATGTTTGCTTGCTGCCATTTTTATTTTAGATTGCAATTACCACTTATAATCATCCATATTACTTGCATTTCACTATCTCTTCGCCGAACTAGTGCACCTATACATCTGACAAGTGTATTAGGTGTGTTGGGGACACAAGAGACTTCTTGTATCTTAATTGCAGAGTTGCTTGAGAGGGATATCTTTGACCTCTACCTCCCTGAGTTCGGTAAACCTTGGGTGATCCACTTAAGGGAAACTTGCTGCTGTTCTACAAACCTCTGCACTTGGAGGCCCAACACTGTCTACAAGAATAGAAGCGTGCGTAGACATCAGAGCTAATCCATTTTTGCTAGGTTCCTAGTGTTGCACTGTATCATACCTAGCTTGGTGAAATGTTCTGACTTGCAGAGAATATTTGGTGACTTAACTTTTGTCTGAAGTATTTCCTGCTTAGGGAAAAATGTTTGCTAGTTACCTTTAATTGGGGATGTCTTTGTGCTCTATGTTTTTAGCATGTGTATAGTGTTATACTTTTGTTAGTTTAATGCCCTTATGATTGTGGCATGCTTAATTGGCTTGTTTGGTAAATTACTTGTTAGCATATAGTTAAACCTGTGGTAGTTGTTGTTAAGTGCTTGAATTAAATTAAACTTGTGTTTTTGGTTTATGTTGTCGTAGCCTTATTAAATAACTTGTCCTTAGCTTGTTGTTTAGGTTGTGTTTCTGTTAATAAAAGTTTTCTTAGATATCTCTAAGCTTGATGCTAGTTAAGTTTATGTTTGGCTAGATGTTAGTTTAACTATGATCGTGTGTCTAATGTATCCTTGTTTTGAGAAAACATTTTTTTACTTGATTGCTTAATAGATTAGTGCTATGCTTGTGGTTTGTTACTTGTTTGTATATTATTTGTGGCTTTGTCTTGTGTATTGAATGTTGCTTCTTTTTCCTTTTTGCGACGCTAGAATTTAACGCTATCAAAGTGGCCGTTGAAGAGGATTTATTGAAGAAGGATGGGAATTTATTTTTATTGGTCTAAGAGGAGAAGTCCAGGGACATATTGCTGAACCAGGCAAGCCATTCTAAAAGCTTGTTGTTTATAATACTTATCATTATCTATCATGCATGTTTTCACATTAATGCTTTTCAAAAAGTAAAACCTATTTTTGATGTGGTTATAGTACTATATTATAATACTACTATATATACTACATAAAGCCCTAATTTGGCATAGTGCCAAACCCCTAGCCAAATCCTTTATACACCACCACCTATACTAGCCACCTACAAAGTCCCTAGTTGGACACTGATGGCTACGTGTTGGTGAACCCCAAGAGGAAGGTTATGATGTAGACAGCAGAAGTTTTCCCTTGAATAATCTACCCAAGGTTATCAATCCAGTAGGACTTGACGATCTATCGGAAGGTTGTTGATGTTGACTCCCCCTGGCGCTAGGGAGCTTGCACCAACGTGGAATCTGCACAGACACAAACCAGAACTTTGCCCAACACGAAACAGAGAGGTTGTCAATCTCTCCGGTCTTGCAGAAACAAAGAGTTAAACGTATGGTGTGGAAAACAGCAGGAAAAACAGCAAGTAACAGGAAACAGATGATTGCAGCAGGTTGTGTAAACAGTATGAGGAAATTGGACCAGGGTCCACAGTTCACTAGTGGTGTCTCTCTCAGAACAGATAACTAGCATGTTGGGTAAACAAATTACAGCTGGGCAATTGACAAATAGAGAGGGCATAACAATGCAATACATGCCAAGATGTCTACTATGAAATCTAGTTGGGCATTACAACAAAGTACATAGACCGTTATTCCAACCGCATCTATGCCTAAATAATCCACCTTCAAGGCAGCATCCGCATCCATTCAGTATTAAGTTGCTAACAACAGATTATTGCATGAAGTAAAGTGTGTAATGTAATCAATACAAGTGCCCTTGGACACTGCACCAATGTTTTATCCCTAGTAGCAACAGCACATCTACCATCTTAGACCTTTCTGTCACTGATCCAGATATCTAGAGACTGAACCCACTATCGAGCATAAATACCCCCTCTTGGAGTCACAAGCATCTACTTGGCCAAAGCATCTACTAGCAACGGAGAGCATGCAAGATCAAGAGCACATAGATAAACAACTTGAATAAACATGGTATCAATATTCATCGGATCCCAGCAAACACAACATCTAGCATTACAATAAGATGATCTTGATCATGTTAGGCAGCTCACAAGATCTAAACATGGAGGCACAAGGTAGAGAGACAACCATCTAGCTACTGCTATGGACCCGTAGTCCAGGGGTGGACTACTCACGCATCACTCCGGAGGCAGGCATGGTGATGTAGAGCCCTCCGGTGATGATCTCCCCTCCGGCAGGGTGCCGGGAAGAGCTTCAGAACTCCTCCGATCTGAGATTGACGATGACGGCCGCGACGGAACTTTTCGTGGAATATGATCGACCGTAATAGGGTTTTCGCGTCGCGGAGAATATATAGGCGAAGAGGCGGCGTCGGTGGCCGAGGGGGGCCACCACGCCATAGGGGGGCGCGGGCCCACCCTGGGCCGCGCCCTAGTGTGGCGTGGCCCCCTGGTGGGTCTGCTCCGACTCCCCTTTGGACTCCGTGATCTCCTCGTGATATTATTGACGATGTCTTTTGTTTCGTCCAATTCCGAGAATATTTCCTTAATAGATTTTCTGAAACCAAAAACAGCAGAAAACAGGGAACTGGCACTGTGGCATCTTGTTAATAGGTTAGTCCCAGAAAATGCATAAAAATGATATAAAGTGTAACCAAAACATGTAGCAATTGATATAATAACAGCATGGAACATCAAAAATTATAGATACGTTTGAGACGTATCAAGCATCCCCAAGCTTAGTTCCTGCTCGTCCTCGAGTAGGTAAACGATAAAAACAGATAATTTTTGAAGTGACATGCTACCAACACAATCTTTGATCAAATAACAATGTAATGCACATGATCTGAATGAAGTGATCCAAGCCAATGGTCTATAGTTTGCAAGCAAGTAAATAAAGAGTAAACATAAGTGATCACACAAGTGCAAACTTTCATGAATAATACTATAAAACATTTAGAGATATAATAGTCTAACATAATAGTTAGTTCACAGCAGCAATAATTCTCAACATGAAAGTGTTTGTATCAACACAAAGGAAGATAATAGCTTCAGCTTTTGCTTCAACTTTCAACATGTATATCATATAGATAATGTCAATGCAAAGAATATGATCAACCAAACACAAAGTTATGTAAAAACTGTTATACTGGAGTTGACAATGATGTTTGCTTAAGTAGACAGAAAGAAGTGGGAAAACTGACTCAACATAAAAGTAAAAGAATGGCCCTTCGCAGAGGGAAGCAGGGATTAACATCATGTGCTAGAGCTGTAGTTCCCGAAGGCATATAGAGAGCATAAAATATTGTTTTGTAAGGTAATGGTGTATACAGGTGTCAACAAATCAAATAGCAGGTACTTGTCATCTTCCATGGCTAACTAACTTTTAGAGCGGTTCCGAGAGTTTTTAGGACTGCACTTGTAACAAGCACTTATTGGTGACACTCCTCCCAACCATTTACTTTCCACAAACCATGGCTAACCGAATCCTCGGGTGCCCACCAACATTCACCATGGAGGAGTGTCTATTTATTTATTTATAGGGTGGACTAACCAGCTCTTTAATGCAAAATAAAAGGTGGAGAAGCAGATGAAGCTGCCAATCCTTGTAAATTAATTAGCATGGAAGATGACAAATCTCACTACTACGTCCTTATGAGCTTTTCAAGTAGTGACACAAAAAGGAAATGTAACAGTTTTGAGTAGTTAGTAGATAGCACATGAAGAAATTTACTTGGAATGGTGAAAACACCACATAATAGGTAGGTATGGTGGACACAGGTGGCATGGATTTGGCTCAAGGTTTTGGATGTACAAGAAGCATTCCCTCTTAGTACAGAGTTTAGGCTAGCAAGGTTATTATAAGCAAACATCATTATCAACTGGAATAGCAAGAGTGTACATAAAACACAAGGTTTGACGAACCATAGACTCCCACTGTCTTCCTTGTTAACACATAGCCTTCATCCAAAAATTATCTAGACTACTATGGACTTCCAATTATGCAACAGATTATTATAGCAGAAAATCCTTATAGTAGTTCTTCATTAATAGCCATTACTTACATGATGCACAAGCTTAAACATTAATTACTTGACAGCTCAAAACAATTGGCAAGCATCAAATTACTCAAGACAACGATCTAAAAAGATTCATGTAAGCATTTTATACCACTACCACATGCATAGCATTTTTCTGGTCCAACCAAACACCAATCAACTTATTTGACAACTCTCCAAACAGATATAAGTGAAGCAAGAGAGTACTTTCTTCAAAAGAAACTGAAAGCTCTAACAAGAGATGTATGAAAAACTGAGAGCTAACAGCAATAACAGCAACTAGACAGGAATACTCAACAAGTATAAGTGAAGCACAAGAGTATTCTAATGAAAAAGTGGAGCGTGTCTCTCTCCCAAACATGAATACTAGGATCCAACAAGTATAGCACAGCAAACAAAACAAAACAAACTGAAAACAAAAACACACTGACGCTCCAAGGAAGAGTACACTATGAAGCAATAAAAATATAGCACCATTAGAGATGACCTGATAATTTGTAGATGAAGAAGGGGATGCCTTGGGCATCCCCAAGCTTAGATGCTTGAGTCTTCTTGAAATATGCTGGGGAGGTAAGCCTCCCCAAGCTTAAGCTCTTCACTCTTCTTGATCATGTAATATCATTCTCCTCTATCAACACTTGAAAACTTCCTTCACACCAAAACTTAACAGCTTTTCTCATTAGCAGGTTAGTGCACTAAAAGATAATACTTCAAAGTTCTAGCAAAGACAAAACTCACAAGCCAACTATTTTAAACATTAGCCACTGTTACTAGGCTCAAGTGGGCACTTTTACACGAAAAGAAACCACTTAAAAACTTGTAAAAGAGAGAATGCAAAATAAAAGACAGAATCTGTCAAACCAGAACAGTCTGTAATGACGAATTTTTTCGAGGCACTTACGATGCTCAGATGAAAAACTTTTGAAATAATGAAAGTTGCGTAACATCATCAGGAACATGCACAAAAATTTCAGCATTTTTCGATTTTTTCTGATTTTCTACTGAATTAAACGGTGACGAACAGCAATCTGTCCCAATGCAGTCCCGAAAATAAAACCAACTTTGCATTAGTAACTCTCCTTGGCACAACAAAACAGCAAATAAAAGATACAAAGGAGTTGCTACAGAGGTAAACAAGCATCCTTGACTCAAGAAAACAAAAATAAAACAGCAAATAAAAACATGGGTTATCTCCCAGAAGTGCTTTTCTTTAATGCCTTTGAGCTAGGCATGAAGAGATGCATCAAGTATTGTCAAGACCAGAAAATCCAAAACCATAATTTGTCTTGACACTAGTATCATGTGAGTATTTCATCTTCTTCCTAGGGAAGTGTTCCATACCTTTCTTGAGTGGGAATTGAAATTTTATATTCCCCTCTCTCATATCAATAACAGCACCAACAGTTCTCAGAAAAGGTCTTCCCAAAACAATAGGACAAGAAGGATTGCATTCAATATCCAAAACCACAAAATCAACAGGGACAAGATTGTTATTAACCATTATCAAAACATCATCAACTTTTCCTAAAGGTTTCTTCATAGAAGAATCAGCAAAGTGAACATCCAAATGACATTTTTCCAAAGGTGCAAGCTTGAGAATATCATATAAATTTTTAGGCATAACCGAAATACAAGAACCAAGGTCACACAAAGCATTGCATTCAAACTCACTCAGTTTCATTTTAATAACAGGTTCCCAATTATCATCTAACTTCCTAGGGATAGAAGCTTCAAGTTTTAATTTTTCTTCCCTAGCATGCATGAGAGCTTTGATAATATGTTCAGTAAAAGCCATATTTATTTTACTAGCATTAGGACTCTTAGCTAGCTTTTGCAAGAACATGATGACTTCAGTTATGTTACAATTTTCGAAATTGAAGTTGTTGTCATCAAAAACAATGGAGCAATTATCACCAACACCTCTAAAAATTTCAGCACTTTTACTAGGAACAAAAGTAGTGCTATCAGGCAATTTAAACTTTTTGTAGAGGTAGTAGAGACATTTCCAACACTTATTATCTTTTCACTAACAGTAGGGGGCGCATTAGCATGTGAGGCATCATTTGTTTCATTAGTAAAAATAGTGCAAACTCTAACAACACTATTTTGTTCAGCAATTTCAGCTTCTCTTTCTTCTCTCTCCCATCTTTCATGAAGTTCAGCAAGCATCCTAATGTTATTATCAATTTTAATTTGGATAGCATTGAGTGTTTTACTCTCTCTAATATCACTAGGAATAGCTTTTATTTTCAGCATTTCAACATCATGAGCAAGACTATCAACTTTAGCAGCAAGAGTATCAATTTTTCCTAGCTTTTCCTCAACAGTTTTATTAAAAGTAGTTTGTGTGCTAATAAAATCCTTAAGCATGACTTCAAGATCAGAGGGCACACTTCTATTGTTACTGTAGGAATTGCCATAAGAATTACCATAAGAGTTGCTACCATTAGCAGGATATGGCCTATAATTGTTGCTACCAAAATTATTCCTATAGCATTGTTGTTGAAGTTGTTATTTTTAATGAAGTTTACATCAACATTTTTCTCATCATGAGCAACCAAAGAAGCAAGAGGAATATTATTTGGATCCACAACACCATGTCCATTCGAAAGCATAGTCATAATAGCATCAACTTTATCACTCAAGGAGGAAATTTCCTCAACAGAATTTACCTTCTTACCAGTTGGAGCCCTTTCAGTGTGCCATTCAGAATAATTTACCATCATATCATCAAGAAGCTTTGTAGCAGCACCCAAAGTGATGGACATAAAGGTCCCTCCAGCAGCCGAGTCCAATAAGTTCCTTGAGAAAAATTTAGTCCTGCATAAAAGGTTTGGATGATCATCCAAGTAGTCAGTCCATGAGTGGGGCAATTTTTAACCAAAGACTTCATTCTTTCCCAAGCTTGGGCAACATGCTCATTATCAAGTTGCCTAAAGTTCATAATACCACTTCTCAAGAGATAATTTTAGCAGGAGGATAATATTTTCCAATGAAAGCATCTTTGCATTTAGTCCAGGAATCAATACTATTTCTAGGCAAAGATAGCAACCAATCTTTAGCTCTTCCTCTTAAAGAGAAAGGAAACAATTTCAGCTTAATAATATCACTCTCTACCTCCTTATACTTTTGCATATCACAAAGTTCAACAAAGTTGTTTAAGTGGGCAGCAGCATCATCAGTACTAACACCAGAAAATTGCTCTTTCATAACCAGATTTAACAGTGCAGGCTTAATCTCATAAAATTCTGCTTTAGAAGCAGGTGGAGCAATGGGTGTACAGATAAAATCATTGTTGTTTGTGCTAGTAAAGTCACACAACTTAGTATTTTCAGGATTACTCATTTTAGCAAGCCTAAAACAAGCAAGCACAACTCGAAATTAAAAACTAGATGCAGGAATTTAATTTTTTTGGGTTTTTGATTTTTAACAGCAAGCAAAACAAAACTAAAACAAGACAAAAACAAAGTAAAGAGATTGGAACTGAGAGACTCCCCTTTCCAATAGCCTCCAAGTCCCCGGCAACGGCGCCAGAAAACAGCTTGATGGCTACGTGTTGGTGAACCCCAAGAGGAAGGTTATGATGTAGACAGCAGAAGTTTTCCCTTGAAAATCTACCCAAGGTTATCAATCCAGTAGGACTTGACGATCTATCGGAAGGTTGTTGATGTTGACTCCCCCTGGCGCTAGGGAGCTTGCACCAACGTGGAATCTGCACAGACACAAACCAGAACTTTGCCCAACACGAAACAGAGAGGTTGTCAATCTCTCCGGTCTTGCAGAAACAAAGAGTTAAACGTATGGTGTGGAAAACAGCAGGAAAACAGCAAGTAACAGGAAACAGATGATTGCAGCAGGTTGTGTAAACAGTATGAGGAAATTGGACCAGGGTCCACAGTTCACTAGTGGTGTCTCTCTCAGAACAGATAACTAGCATGTTGGGTAAACAAATTACAGCTGGGCAATTGACAAATAGAGAGGGCATAACAATGCAATACATGCCAAGATGTCTACTATGAAATCTAGTTGGGCATTACAACAAAGTACATAGACCGTTATTCCAACGCATCTATGCCTAAATAATCCACCTTCAAGGCAGCATCCGCATCCATTCAGTATTAAGTTGCTAACAACAGATTATTGCATGAAGTAAAGTGTGTAATGTAATCAATACAAGTGCCCTTGGACACTGCACCAATGTTTTATCCCTAGTAGCAACAGCACATCTACCATCTTAGACCTTTCTGTCACTGATCCAGATATCTAGAGACTGAACCCACTATCGAGCATAAATACCCCCTCTTGGAGTCACAAGCATCTACTTGGCCAAAGCATCTACTAGCAACGGAGAGCATGCAAGATCAAGAGCACATAGATAAACAACTTGAATAAACATGGTATCAATATTCATCGGATCCCAGCAAACACAACATCTAGCATTACAATAAGATGATCTTGATCATGTTAGGCAGCTCACAAGATCTAAACATGGAGGCACAAGGTAGAGAGACAACCATCTAGCTACTGCTATGGACCCGTAGTCCAGGGGTGGACTACTCACGCATCACTCCGGAGGCAGGCATGGTGATGTAGAGCCCTCCGGTGATGATCTCCCCTCCGGCAGGGTGCCGGGAAGAGCTTCAGAACTCCTCCGATCTGAGATTGACGATGACGGCCGCGACGGAACTTTTCGTGGAATATGATCGACCGTAATAGGGTTTTCGCGTCGCGGAGAATATATAGGCGAAGAGGCGGCGTCGGTGGCCGAGGGGGGCCACCACGCCATAGGGGGCGCGGGCCCACCCTGGGCCGCGCCCTAGTGTGGCGTGGCCCCCTGGTGGGTCTGCTCCGACTCCCCTTTGGACTCCGTGATCTCCTCGTGATATTATTGACGATGTCTTTTGTTTCGTCCAATTCCGAGAATATTTCCTTAATAGATTTTCTGAAACCAAAAACAGCAGAAAACAGGGAACTGGCACTGTGGCATCTTGTTAATAGGTTAGTCCCAGAAAATGCATAAAAATGATATAAAGTGTACCAAAACATGTAGCAATTGATATAATAACAGCATGGAACATCAAAAATTATAGATACGTTTGAGACGTATCAGACACTCTAAAATGTTGTTTTTTGGAAAAACAAAGGCTTTGTGAAAAAACCCCTTGGAAAGGTGGGACCTTGTCCATGAGAGGTTGCAGAAGAGAAATGTTTTTCAAAGGTGTTTTCTTAAAACGACACATAACCTAGTCTTCGCTGGACAGCCTTACCGTACAACCACATTACTCCAAAATGGGCACGGGGCTTAATTGAAGCTTGGTTTGTGTTAGTATGAGATTATACCTCAATTTGCTATACGGGTTCGAGTCCCTCGAACCGAAATGTCGCCAGGAGGGGAGAAACGGGACATACACAGAGGGGGATTAAGTTTACCCCGGATGCAACAGTTGGGTCTCCTGCCATGGCGGTGTGATGCTTGGGGGTAACCGGATCGATACGGCCAACTCACTCGGTGCCGAGGAGAACAAACCCAATCGCAGAGGTAGTCTTATACTAGCATTGACATAGTGGAGGTTAGGAATGGTCATGTGATGAATGCATGCTGTCTCGGACAGTTCGTGATTAAATCACGACGGATGCACCTAATCTTGTGGTGAAAGTGTACACACTCTGCAGAGTCAAAACTATTCGAATAGCCGCGTCTGTGGTCATGGACAGTTGAAAGGCCATGTAGCTAGTATTGTGTCGGTGTTTTCAAAAAGAATGATGGAACGTGTTGGAAAACAAAGTAGTACCTGGGAGGTACTTGGAAAGGAAATGATGTACCTTTGAGGTACCGAAGTTATGATAAGCCTAACAGTGTTTTCTCCAAGAAGTTTTGCAAAGAAGAATCTTTTCTTTAAATGCTTTTACTTGCAAAGAAGTTATGATAAGCCTAACAGTGATAAGCCTAACGAGAGAAAACCATATTATTTTTGAAGTATCTTTTTCAACAAAGATATAGATAGACTTTGCAACCATGATGAATCTTCCATCCATCATGGGTAGTGAACCCTACGTAAAACCTACCTACCACTACCATATGTGCATACCTGCATTTTATTAGCTTTCTTTTGGGGTGTCTTGCGAGTACAATTCAAAATGTACTCATATTGGTTTCGTCCCTGGCTATTGTCTTAGCCAGACTTCGAGGAGGAGAGTTTTCTAAAGATGAGGAGTTCGTCGGCGTCTGTGCGAACTAGGCCGTCTCCCAGTCAGCTACCTGTAGGGTTATAGCAAATGACTTGGGCTCCACGTTGTTTGGTGACTCCGCTGCAAGTACCTATTGAAGATTATCACTTTAAGCAAGTAAGTATATTTATTCGGTATTTATGGATGTTCTTTTGATACAAGTTTGATTGTGCTCAGCGACACACTGATCATGGGATCGCTGATGTTGTAGGCACAAGGGAATTTCGGATAGTTAATCCGGGGTCCCCACAACCACCTACCTTTTCTTCGAAATGATTCAAACTCTTCAGCCGCTAAGTTCAAGAAACAATACAGACATCGCCAAGAGACGAAGACGACAACTGGAGAACTTAAACCTTTCCGGGGGTTAATGTTGGGGACATACCAAGTGGGGGTATCTCTTACATGGATCAATCCGGCTAGTCCAGTGTAGCCCACATGTGGTAAAGGCTTGTGCCTGCCGGGCGGCCGAGTTAGCCAACGTACAAGAGGCGTGGCGGCTAAAGGAAGGTTCAAGACTGAAGCCCACGAAGACACCAAGCCCAAATCATAGGCGGTAACTTAGTCGGATAGGTTTAGCACTCTGTAATCTTGTCGGACATGACATCCCCTTGTAACCTTAGGTCCGGCCGCCTATATAACCCGGACCAGGGAAGTCTTTAAGACACATGCAATATCCTCATTGTAACCTGTAACACGGCCATTGCCATATAGTGACTTATAGCAGCACGTAGGGCTCCGCCGTCGTGGAGCCCGAAGCTGGGTAAACCCTCGTCGTGTCAATCTTGACCCGGACGACACCACCTTTCACCCCTGGTTCTATCGTCGGCTAGAGTACCCGCGTCTCCTATCTCAGATGCTGATACGACGACAGAACGCGTCCCGATCTACATTAATGGTCGGACTAGACTCGCCGGTGGGAACAACTTGCACACAAAGACGAAAACGTTGCTCGACAAGATCAACAAGCATGTGAAGAAACCAACACCATACAAAGCCGAATCATAAGCCTGGTGACACAGTCCCACTAGCTCCTCGATGCCATCAACCACGTCGTCGAGATGGGTTGAAGCCGGGTACCTCAGGTTGCATGCGGGAGTCTCGCAAAGGCCCGCATAACTAGCTATCAGTTCAAAAACAACAAATCGTGAGCAAGTTGATTATAACTAAGAGCATCTCCAACAGCAGCGCTAAAAACAGCGCGCGCCCAAGAAACCGCCGATATCGCGCGCGCGCACCGTTTCGGCGTCTCCAGCAGCCGCGCTAAAACTCCGCGCGCGGTAAAAAGGGGCCAGCGCGCTGGCCCGAGCGGTACTCCTTGCGCTGAATTTGGGGCGGCCGCTCCAGCGCGCGCGGTCGAAAGAAAATTGCGCGCGAGAGAGCAACCACCACCCGGAAAATTCCCCACTTCTCCCGCCGTCGCCCTCGCTTCGCGTAGCGCGCGGTGCCGCCGGCGAAATTCCGGCGATGGAAGGCGACTCGAGCGTCCCTCCGACCCCGCCCTACGTGCGCGACCCCTCTCCGTCGGCGCCGCCGCAAACCCTAGCGCGAGCGTGACCAACCCTGCCGCCGGCGCCGCACCAAATCCCGGCGTGGGGCTCGCGCGCGGCCTTTTCACGGCGCCACGGCCGAACTCCGTCGGAGCCGTCGCGCAGGCGCCCGGTGCGCAGCGGCGGAACGTCCTCCCCAAGCGCTCGATTGCGGCGGCGACGACGGTGGCGGCAGCCAAGAAGATGAAGGTGGGCGGCGCCGCTGCGGCGCCAGCGAGCAAGAGGAAGGCGACGCCTGCGCCATTGGCCCCGCCTCCGCCACCGCCACCCGTAGCGCCGGCACCCGCGCCGGAGCCGTCGCTTTTTGCGCCGGAGGATGCACATAGGGTGCTTGACGAAATTCCTAGGAGGTACTTTTATCCATCTTGCTTGACAATTCGCTTTGATTCGTCCCCTTACTTGACTATCTTCAACTTATTTGTAGTTTGAGTGATGACGCAATACTACCATGGTGTCTCCTATGCCTTCGGATGGTGCATGTGGAAATAGTGCAAGCACCGTCCCCGTCAATGATGAAGATGGTTGTGGACAAGGTGAAGAGAAGGAGGAGGAAGAAGAGGAGGTGGAGAAAGAAATTGGAGAGAAATAAACTTGTTGTATGCACTTTGGTGAATTTGTGCTATGAATTTGCTATGTTGCTATTGTGCTATGTTGCTATGGAATTTGCTATGTTGCTATTTAAATGTGCTATGTTGCTATTTTGCTATGGAATTTGCTATGGCGCTGCTCGCGCGCGCTGCATTTTAGCGTGACTGCTGAACCGCGACAGCGCCGCGCTACATTTATAGCGCGTCTGCTAAAGCAAAACTGGCGACGCGCGCGAGAAATCGCAATTCTGGCGCCGCAAAAAAAATTTAGCGCGCCGACGCCTAGCGCTGCTGCTGGAGATGCTCTAAGCTAGCCTATTTTTCGTTTGGAGCGGGCCGGATTCAGACGCCGCCTGACACCCTTACGGGTACCATTATTCAACGCAGCGCTACCACCGTCATCTCAACAACGCCACCGTGTTCCACGGCTAGCGCAAATCCATGGTCCCCACCTCTCACTTATATGCCTAATTTCAGTGCTTGAATTTCAGACTTTGAATTTCAAGATCTCACTTTCACCTATACACTCACCCAAATTACAACCGAGGAATCTGCATCAGATTCCGCCAAACAGATACGAAAGCAGATCGGCGAGAGACACAGCTAGCCGTGGAACGCGGAAGCAGACGCACAGTGTTGACGCGTCCCCTTCTCGAACTGGTGCGGGGTCTTTTCCTCTTGTCACTGCCATCACATCCCAGATTCATCTCCCGTCGGCCGTCGCGATCCTTGCTTTCACCCGGCTGCCGCCCCTCCCCCATTCGCGAGCGCCGCCGCCGCAGCCGCCGCCGAAACCACATCGCCCCGCCCGCAGCCTCGAGAAGGAGCTCCTTCCCCCTCTGCTGGACTCGCGCGTGGAGTGAAGATCTGCCGGAGCGTCGCGGTTCCTCTTGCTGGTAAGAAACCCCTAGCCTGTCCGCGTTGACTGCTATTCGTACTGCTCCCTTCTTCTCCTCGCTCTGCCCCGAACAGTCGAATCCACCCAGATCTTTCTCCTTCGAGACCAAACATAGTTGACCATTCCTGCCCATGTATTTTGGCATCAACTCACCTGCACTAATGCTGCGGATGACATTTCAGTTCCAGGAGAATTTTCTGGGGTTTCTTGCCGCCGTGAGTTCTGAGGATGATGAGCTAAGAACGTAGCTCGTGCAGGCTGCCACGATACGTTGGAGTCCTGATAAACCGGTGAACAGGGGAGTCTTGAGGTGATTGATAGGGAGAGATGGATGCGGTGACCGAGGTTGCCGACGCCATGGGTGCATTGGGCGTTGACAATGCTGCCAACGGGAAGTTTCTGCCCGATGATAGTAGTACAGAGGCGTGCAAAGAAGAACACGACGCGCTGGCTGATGTGGCGCACTCGGGCGAGAGCGAGGTGATCAATCCGTCTGAGGAGGTGGGCGGGGAAGCCACCTCGCCCTCGGAGGTCGTAATGCCCCGTGTACCCAGGGTGAGGCCATACTGATACACTATCCGACCGCGCTGAGGTCTAATATTGATGGTTTGCTGGTAGTTATGTGCTCACTAATGTTTTCATGTGTTTTAGGGAAGCCAAGGGCATTCCCCTAAAGTTACCAAGTCACCCCGCCAGAGCCCACGGAACGTCGATAAGAGTCAAGCTAGGAAAATCACTCCTGACTCTCCTTATGCTAAGGCACCCATTGCTCGAGTGTCTGATCCAGATTTAGTCGATAGCTCTTCAAGCAATGGGGATCCTGATGTTAAGAAAGTAAGTTCGTTTTTTTGTTGTATATCCCCCTACTACTTCTTGGCTACTACACACATACTTTATATAATGCTGAAATGCAGAACTCCTTGTGTGTGCAATGTTAAGAGATGGCAATACATCGAATGTATTTTGATCTTACTAGAATTGTCTGTGTTTTGATTCAGAAGGAAGAAAGGAGCAATTTTCGCCCAGTTGCCAAGGAGAGTTCACCAGTCGAGGACTCAAAGTATGTTGTTTGTTTCTTTCTTGTGTAGATCCACGATATCTATATCCATTTAAGCCGGTCTGTATTTTCTAAAGCACATATTAATCTCAGTGGCACAAGAAGTGGTTCTTGTTGCCATATTGCATAGTGTTTTTAGATTCTCAGGGAGGGTATCCCCGGTTCCATTACAAATTAAACCATATTGCATAGTGTCATTGCCTCATTGGAGTACAATTTCCATCTTTGAAACTCGAAGCAGTTCATGCTCATTTCAACATCTTAAGCCTTTGCACGAGTCTACTATATGAATTATGTTAAGAACCTGAACACCCCACCCCTGCTCTCGCAGTTGGATATAGCCACCTTCTGAATGCATTCTCTGTCTGGAATCACAAACAGTTCGGAAAATCAGTTCAGTATTGTCCAATTTAGCGTGTGAACGAGTCTACTTAACTCCTTTCCAACTAACAATTATTGAAACTCCCTATCACTCTTGGATTATTACAAAAATCTTAACACTTGTTTTTTTCTGTAAACTTACTACTACTTACCTATTACTTTTGGATTATTCAAATAGTTTCTTACATTGTCATATTCTCTAATCTAGGGAGAAGAGGAAAACTCGGAAAGCATCTAACCAGCATGTTATAAAAAATGAAGAAGAATCTAATTGTGAAAGAATAAAACCTCAGAGGGTGGGCAGCACCCCTTCATATGGGTTTGCCTTCAAATGCAACGAGAGAGCTGAGAAAAGAAGGGAGGTTAGTAGTCGTTACATATGTTTTGCGTTTGTGCAGTTAAGGTCTATCATCCCTTTGCTTACTCATTCTGCAATCAAGTAGTTCTACTCAAAGCTCGAGGAGAAGACTCATGCACAGGAATTGGAGAAAAACAACTTGCAGGCAAAATCAAAGGTCCAATTCTTATTTTTCATTTCTTGGAAATAAATCAATGATTTTTTTGACTGGTCCATTGCATATAGTGTTTGTTTTATCTCTTTATTTATCCGTGCAGGAGACAGAAGAAGCTGAACTCAGGCGGTTAAGGAAAAGTTTGAATTTCAAGGCAGCGCCTATGCCCAGCTTTTATAAGGAGCCACCACCTCCAAGGGTTGACTTGAAGAAGGTAACTGTATTGATCGCTGCTTAGAGCTTCCTCCTCTCATTTTTTCAGGCAAATTAATGGCTTTACATGCATATGTCTGTCATAAAATATTCTTGGCAATATGAAGCTGTGAACTCTTCACGAAAGCATTGAAAATGATCATAACCATCCTTGTAGAGATCCTGGTGATATAAGTATATAACTGAAAGCTGTATTTCAAAATTAAGTCTTGCTAGAATACCATTAATATGTTACCAAAGAATACTTTAATTATTTTTTATCAATATTTTGACTTTCTTGGCTCACAAAAGAAAAACTTTTGAACTCTTTTACTAAAATCTAACATTGCGCTTACTATAGCTAAATTTTGATTCCAGTGTTGCTGGTAGCTTCACATATACATGTCATGAACTGGTTCATGAGGGTAAATACCACCAGGAGCATGGTGGGTTGGCATGGCTCATCAGGGAGAGGGTTAGATTAGGGACCGGGAGGATGAAATAGACGGGAGATAGAATGTAGTTCTTCCTTGATGAAAACAGATGTGCCAAGGAGCTGGCCCAACAACCGAATCTGAACTACATATCATCTCCAAGGAAATATCTTATCTCTGATTGGATTGAGGCTCAAGCTAAGGGATATCTTATCTCTAAATGATACTATTCCTAACTCAACGATAACATGTAATATTTTCCTTTATTGGAGCAGGCTATGGCCGTCTGGGCCTAGCACATGGGTGACCTACCCAAATGACATACAGCTTTCACACCTTTATGCATGGCTCAACCTTGTTCGAGAATTCTGGAGAACTTTCTATTGGGGGTGATAATTACTTCATCAGCTATTTAGGAGATTTCATTTCTTGTCGATATTATGCAAGTTTCTTTTGAATATGTAACTACTAAAATGACTAGCGTTAGCACCACATGATCCATGTCTACTTTGCCAATGTATACTGTAAGAAATCTGAAAATTAGTTCATATGTTTCTTTGATGAGTTTGCTACAAGTTGGTTGGATATAATATATTATTAAGTAGTTCAGAGTATAGATTTCCCAGTAGAGGTCTGATTCAAGATTCTGTCATGACTATTGCACTGACACCTTTACTTGGCAACATGTAAAAGATATGCGCTTATGGTTGCATTCCAGCTTCTGAAGAATATTACTTACTTAATACTATTCATCTTAGGTCCCTACCACCAGAGCTAGATCACCAAAGCTTGGTCGCTCAAAGAACACAATCTCAGCAGCCACAGAAGCAAGTACCAACCCTTCAAGCCGTCCAACTCGTCTCAGCCTCGACCAAAGGGCCTCCCAAAACAGCGCCAAAACAGTACCTGCCGCAATTGCCGCGAAGAAGCCCCAACGGAAATCTCTTCCCAAATTGCCATCAGAGCAAACAGGTTCTGTTGACATTGCATCGTCTATATCTACTGCAGAGCAGCTAGAAATTAGCAAGTCAACAGCAGATCCTATGTGGAAGCCGATCCGTGCTCAGGTTACCCTGGATGACCTTGTGCTCAACGAATAGGTAACAATCAGAGTTGAGTCTTACGGAAAGCAAGAGTCATGCCTCAGCTTCCCGTCTCTACATTTTTGCTATTTCGGTAGTAAACTTCTGGCTGGTAAAATTAGTGCAATTATCAGGAGTTTGAATCATGGCAAGTAGCCATGTACTGTTTTATCTTCAAGGGTTTTGTTCAGACAGTACAAGCCTACAAGGGAGTGGGCACCTACTGATATTTGTAGTTAGTAACAATTGCATCGGATCGAGTATTTCCTGGTGTGAGATATCTTTTTCCACATGAATTTCCTTGGTTCTTCTTTACTGCAATTTTTTTGTGATAACTTGGTGGATTCAGTGTAACATGATAGGACCTGCTTTTGCTGATCTGCTGGTACAATCGGTCCTGACGTTTATTATTTCAATTCACAAACACCATGTGATTAAGAACATTCTACATGTACAAGCTCAGCAAAGCCTTATTAAGCTAGATAGTTTATCCTACAGTGCTGCAGATCCTACCAACCTTAGAAGCGTAGTGCTCTTCGTAGATTCATCTTACAGGTAGCCGGACTTAGTTTATCAGTTTAGGAAGCTGGCGGACGACGGTGGCTCGCCTCAGAGGCCGTGGTGATCGTCACATGTCGCTCTTGCAGATGCAGTCTGTTTAGTGGCAGTGAGATCGGTTCTTCGTCTAGGAGGCGGCTCTGACGGAGGGAGGCTGAGCTGCCCGAAGAAGGGCGTCGTCGCCGGAGGCTTGCCGTCGTCGTTCAGATCGTCTTCCTCCTCGGCGTCCCACAGGAACCCAGCGTAGGATCCCAGCACATAGCTGCAGGAGAGGCAAGAAATTGTCAAACATCCCATTGTGCTTTAGTTGGCGCGCGCTGAGCTCGCTCGCTCGCTCACTCACCAGTCGTCGGGCGCGGCCTGGACAGCGCGGCTGTAGTAGGCATCCGCGCGCTCGGCGTCGCTGCTGGTCTCCCAGACGAGCCCGGCGTAGAGCGCCAGGGCGTCGCCGTCTCCGGGGTTGGCGACGATGGCGCGCTCGCAGTACTCCTGCGCCCTCACCGCGTCCCCTTCCACCTCCTTGAGGAACCGCGCGTAGTTGCCGAGCGGCAGCGAGTTGCCCGGGTTGGCCCTGATCATCCGACGGTAGTGCGCGTCGGCCGCGCCGCCGCCGTGGCCATCATCGCCGCGGCCGCCCTGCCCCCCGCCGCGGCACACCCTCCCGCGTCCGCCACCTCCCCGACGCCCTCGAGGAGCGCCAGGCGGAACACGTCCTGGTCTTCGTCCTCCTGCGACTGCGCGTCCTCGTCTTCCTCGACGAAGGCGGGGGCGGACGGGGTCCTGGCGGCGGCCGGGAGCGGCACCACCGGCGTCAGCAGATCGGCCTCGGACAATGCACGGCACAGCGCCGCCCCCTGCCGATGAGGCCCCGCCGCCGGCGCCACCGCGAGGTGCCCCGTTACGTGCTCTGCCGCCGAAGGCACAACGCGCGCGGCGTTGAGCAGCGGCGAGGAGGCGCTCCGCAGCAGCATCGCGACCTCTGGCCGCTCACCCTCACACCCCAGACCCAGAGCGAGAAAAATATCCCAGGTTCTCAAGTGGACTGTCTGCAGTCGTCACTCGCTGACACTGCGGGCGCGGCTGGCGGGCGGATGATAATATATCCGGCGAGGCACGTGAAGCAGGCCGCCGTGTCGGGCCTCGAGTGGGCGCGGGCGGATGCACGGCGGGCCCACCGCGGTATCTTGTCGCCGGAGCGGCGGCGTGGGGGTGGGGCCAGGGGGTACGAAGGGACGGACGGACGGACGACATGAGCGCGAGCTAGGCGACAGGAAGCTGGGGCGTGGGCGAGTGCGACGGCCCACGGCGTAACCCGCGGCAGTTCCGGTGACTGCTGGTTACAGTGAACGTCCAACTTGCACTGTTGCACGGCGGTGGGTGAAACTTAACATGCGGACGGCAGGGGAGGATCGGTTAGATGTGGCGCGAAGGGATCAGGTGGTTGCTTGTCATCGGCCATGGAAAGATCCAAGGTTTCAGCAAAATCTCGCCTTTCGATTCTTGGAACGTAGGGGCGCCGTTGTTCTTGTTCACCGTTGCCACTCGGTGACACACACAAGCCTGGTCGAGTAGTTGTGTCAAGCAATGGAGTGGTTTGAGATCGATGGAGAAAATCCACGGACCGTGCGAGGTGATACAACAACATGGTATTGGGTCCTTGCGCGAACAACGCCTGACATAGATAGATGTACAACGGAGGCGTGCTAGCTGCTGTAGCCTTGTAGGCCACGCTGAAATGATATCGAATCTATCCTATCGTTGCGCCTGATCTTGATAATACTCCCCTATCATTGGTTTGGAAGACCCTGGAATGCAGGACACGCCGCCGAGGCAAGACCATCAAACGTCCAGAATACATTTCATCACCAGAAAGAAAACTAGGCGCGTTTGCTAGCCTCCATCCAAGTCTGTGCTTTGTGGGACTAGGCCGGTCAGGGTTAGTTCTCACAAAACCACTCTCCTGACCAGGCCATGTTGTGCATATCGTTTGGAAGTCTTCATCAAAGAATGTGGCACCAGCTAGGCTAGCAACCCATGTTTGTTTGGTTAGATGTGAATCTTGTTTAGTCTCACCTATTTTCACATGGGATCATCCACCAAAACACTTGAACAGCTGTATACCAGCGACGACGACGCGACATGGCGGCGCCAGAGCTCGACAGAGAGACGCGGCATGGCGGCAACGGAGGTCGACAGCGACGACGCGACATGGCAGTAACGGAGGTCGACGGCGATGACGCGACATGGCGGCGGCGTAGCTCGACGGAGACGACACATCATGGCGGCGGCGGAGCTGGACACCCACGACAGAGTTTGCGGCGGCGGTGGTTGCGGCGAAGAACCACAAACAAATCATGAATGCCATCACAACCATGCGGAGGTTCAAAAAGACACGTACTACCTCCCTTCCTAAATATAGATGTTTTAGGTGTTTTACATATTGACTAGATGCGAACAAAAATGAGTGAACATACACAGTAAAACGTGTTTACATACATGTATATACATGTGAATCTAGAAAAAGGCTAAGAACAATCTACATACGCGTACATAAAATCTATTCGTCCATAACCAGCGAAACGAAAAGCTTACAACACGAGAGTTGTGTGAAAATGACGAGGTGAAGTTACTCCTTAAAAGGAAATTTCAAACGATCATTAATTTGACGAAATTCGTCTAAAAAGTTGAAAATATGAACACGGAATTCCAAGTTAATATTTTACGAAAATCAGAACCGATTGTCGGAATGAAACCACATAGTTAATCCACATCATTTTCGTGTAGAGTTAATTTTGATTCAAGCATTGTAGCAATGGTTAGTAGGAAGGAGGTGAAGTGAGAGTAAGTACGGTGAAAGGAATCACCATTCACCTGCAAGGTCGCAACACTGGAAGAGAGAACAAGTCAGGCTCCACCAGAACAATAGGTTGAAACGTGCCTGCTGGGCTGGCCCGATGATGTTTTGGGAAGCACGCTAGACTACACCAAGAAACCATACGTGCACAAAACGCGCGTCTAAGGGGACATTTCGTTTGACCCCCGCTCCCGTGTCGTCCCCAGGGCGGCACCGGGGCGAAAACCTTAGCGCCGCCACAAGCCCAGCCTCCGCGACTCCCCTGCCGCTGGCGTGGACCGCGGTGGCGGCGGGCCCGAAGCCAAAGGCGGAGGGGATGGGTGGTGCGCGGCAGGGAAGCTTCTTCGGGCGGCTGGGGCGGCTCCGGTGAGCTCGCCTGCGCGCGGCGGTCGGGGCGGCTGTTGGAGATATGCCCTAGAGGCAAATAAATAATAAGGATTTATTGCATTATCTCATTAAGTTTATAATTAGTTTTATATCATGCTATAACTGTATTAATCGGAATTATTAATACACGTGTGGTATGTAAAACAAACCAGAGTCCCTAGTTAAGCCTCTATATAAACTAGTCCATCAGTCAATGGATGATCGTGATTTCCCGATCATATTGATTCATAACAGTTGATGATGGAGTCATTTTATTAGCGGAATAAATTGATGGACATTACCCACCAAAGTATTGCAAAAGGATCGTATCACTAAAGTTCAACACTGCAATAGGAAAGTAATGTGATAGCTTATTCCTTAGACCGTGAGATCATATCAAGTCGCTGCTTCTGGAAGATACTTTGATCGCATCAAACGTCATATCTTATATAGTGTGACAATAAAGGTGACACTTTCGGGTATTGGAATGAAATAGTCGGGGCGAGTGATCAAGAGCGGGATTTGTTCATCGTGTGATGGAAAGATACTCTGGGCCCACTCGGTGAGATTATATCTATAAAGCTGCGCAACGTATGACTAGGTCATTGGAGATATAATATCACGGAACGAGTTAAAGCAACCTTGTCGGTAACGAGATAAACACAACATAGGATGTTGACGATCGTATCTCGGACAAAGGTAGTATCGATGGAACAAAGGGAATGAACATATCATGTTAGCGATTCAACGACGATTTATTCTGGAATGCACAGGGGCCGTCATAGTCATCCAGGGCTCCCTGACGGTCATTGGCGAGCGAAGGGTCTCGGCCATGTCTGGGGTATTCCCGAACCGTAGGGTAACACACTTAAGGTCTTGACGACGCTAGGAGAACGTTTTGGAAACATCGGAATAATTTAGGTATAGAGAAAGAGGTTCCGGAAAGGTTCCGGCAAGAACGGAAGTGTTCCGGGGAAGACCGAAGTGAGTTCGGAGTGATTAGGAAATTGTTTCGGAGTCACGGGAGATTAAATATAATGTAAATATATTGATTATAGAATTATATATATTTATAGTAATTTAATATTAAATAAAATGAAAAAGGGGCAGCCCACCTAGATGGGCCAAAACCCCGGAGGGAAAGGCCCAAGTGGGGGACTTCCCCCCAGGTGGTGCGGCTGGGCCCCAGGGGCCCATGCGACTGCTTGGGGGTGCGGCTGGGCCCCATGGCCGGCGCACCACCCCCTCCTCATCCTTTGTTTAGTCCCACATGGACAATTGGAGGAGAGGTGCAACCCCTCTCCTCAATAAATAGGAGACGGATTAATTGAGAAAATACACAATAAATCCAGGATTTAATCCCGGTTGGCCAAGGCTTCTCCCTTTGTCCACTTCCACCTCCCGTCTCTCGGCGTATGCGATCCCACGTTTGGATTGCGTATACGTAAGACCTATATACCGCAGTACGCCGTTGTGCTGCGGGATTCCACCCAAGTTCTCGCTTTCGCTATTTCGGCTAGATCGGGGAGCCCGGAAGTCAACGTCAAGGTGCTGTTCAATCAGGCTTGGCACCGGAGCATCGTCGTCGCGCCGCCTCCTTCTTCGTCGCGCCAAGTTCTCCGCGACCTTGAGGTTGGCTACGTATGTCTTCATCGGCAACGCTTGTGCGGGAGCGTATTTTCCCGCTTATCGGTCTACGAGGGTACGTGTCCGATAACTTCTCCGTTACAGCATTACTAGATAGATAGATCCTGGCTAGTTTTCGGTGTTGCTATAGTTAGAAAAATTATTGTTTTCTGATACGAACCCCATCAGCGGCGCCCCCGGCCGTGCGGCGGCAACTGCCTCTCCTTCGTCGTCCTCGCGGGTGCTGGGTGGAGGCTGTGGGCCGTGGATCTAGGGTCCCGCCCAGATCCGTCGTCAGCTCGGCTCCGGCCTCGCGACGACGCAGTGGGGGGTGCGGAGTTTCTGGGGCTTGGCGCTCGGCAGAGGTGGAGGTGCGCAGCCATGGCGAGCTGCCAGCGTCGTGCGGGCTCGATCTGGGCTGGCGCGGGTCGCGCCCGTTTCCGGCACTACGGCTCTCGGCGTGCGCTGGTGGAGTGGAGCGCACGACGCCGACAACGACATGGAGCTAGCTACTGCGGCAGGGCTTCGGCTGGGTGGCGGCCAGCCGTGCTCTCCGGCGAGTCCGGCGTCCATCCTGTGGATTCTGTGCAGCTGTGGGTTGGTTTGGGTGTGCGGCATATCAGACGAAAGTCCTGCCCAACTTGTGTTGGTGCCGGCGACGACGGCGCCTTCGGGCGTCGTTTTCCTCCATGGAGGCGTCGCCGTGAACCGCCGACATCCTCCATCCTCGTGGCGTTTGTCTCCGGGTGAAAACCCTGATCCGGCCTCCCGGATTGGCGATGGCGGCGTCTTGATGTCGCTACTTTGTTGAAAGCGTCGCATTGGAGACAACACCAGGTGCTGCACACGTTCCTTGGTGCCACGGCGGTGTCTGCTCAGACTGTGAGCCTCTAGGGTGCAATGTACGCCTCGCCGGTGTCTCCAAGATGGGCACTTCCTCAAGACTAGTCATGTCCTGCCTCTCGCCTGCCGACTCTCTCTGGCATCCAAGGGTGGAGGTTACGTTGGCGAGGTTAGTTTAGGTGCAGTGGTTTCTTCGGAGGTGGTCGGTGTGGGTCGAGACGTGGCCTCAGTGCTCATGTTGGGCATGGCGAGTTCTGTTGTTGTTGGCGTTGTGTGAGTGGTGGCTAATCCCTGATTAGCGCGTTGTTGTAGTCATTCTTGGCTTTGTTATCTTCTCTTAAGCTTAATACAATAACACGCAGCTTCCTGTGGTGTTCTCGAAAAAAAAAAGCGTCTAGAATCCAGCCATTGGATCGGGTGCTCTTCCAAGGCCACGAGCCAGGGAGTGGCGAAGAAGCGCGGATCATGTGCATCCATGGATCCACTTCATCTGATCAGCCACTTGCAAGAGACGGCAGGCTTCCACGACCGAGAAGATTTGAGCCGACCAATGGTGCCGTCGCATTCACAAACTTTTCCCTTGAACGTCCCACACGCACAAAAACAGATATGTTTTCCCCACACGAGCGACCGGCGATGGAGCACAAGCCTGGATAAAATTTGAAATTCGAGACCAAAAGATGCACGAACGTGGAACAATCAATCAAAAAATCTCTCACGGAAAAACCTGTGCTCCTGGTGTGCAACTCGATGTTTATTTTTTGATTTTCGCATTGACCTCGAGAGATTTGGTAAACTTGCGAAGTACACGACCCGGCATGCAGAGTGTTTTCCGTGTCCATTGTCGATGGTGGCACTTACGAAACAACATCTTGAATATGGGCGTGTTTGGTTACCCGCATGCAGCAGCACAACCAATCTAGTTTTTTTTTTTCCTTTTTGCCCGTGTGCATTCTAAATGTCTCGACTAATTTTTAGAATTATGTTGGTGAATGATTTGGGTGTAATTGGTACCTTATCGATATTAATATATCCCTATGTCGAATCGACTCATCACAGTGCAACATGTCCGAGTTAGAAAGAAATAAAACAGATGATGACGCTTGACCCGGATGGTATGAAGTAAACGAGATCTACATCGACTCCGCCCCACCCTAGCGCCGCCGGGCCCCGACCCCTCCTCCTCCCTCCCCTCTCCTCGCCTCCGCCACAGTGCACTAACGGGCGGAGCCCGGTTGGCGTCGGGGCTCTTCTCCCCTCCTCAACGGTGGCGGCGCAGGCTAGCATAGGCGGCGCACGGGCGTGGGCTGCGACTGCGCGGTGGCGGGCTTCGATGGCATAGCCGCCAACAGTGTGTGGAGCTGTGAGTTCTCGTGGCGATCTTGGCCGGTGCACGGAGAGCACGATGGCGGCCTAGCAGTGCGGAGCCACGGTGCGGTGGTGGTGCGAGTGACTTTGCCAGTCTGCTGGAGCTCAAATCTGGCCGCCGTCTGGTTCGGCCGGTTGCGGGCTTGCATGATGGGAGTGAAACTTAACATGCGGACAGAAGGAGAGCATCGGTTACATATGGCGCCAAGGGATCAGGTGGTTGCTTGTCATCGGCGGAGGAAAGATCCAAGGTTTTAGCAAAATCTTGCCTTTCAATTCTTGGAACGTGGGGCGTTGCCACTCGGTGACACACACAAGCCTAGTCGAGTATGTCAAGCAATGGAGTATTTGAGATCGGTGAAGAAAATTCCACGGACCGTGCGAGCTGATACCTTTCCTCAGAACGTTGATAGGGCAAAGGTGTCCGATCTTTCGATGAGATAATGATACGTCGATTCTGGTGGAGTTCGACCTTGGCGATCCGACTACTACGCACAGTACGCAGCGCCAATGCAATCGCTAAACCAATCTCGGGAGTTACCGATCCTGCAGAAGCACGATTAGCCTGACCAAAAGGTCTAGTTCTGCCTGCGATCGAGGAACAAGTAAGAACCAATAATGCAATCAAGAATTGCGGATGTAAGATGAACTTTATTGATGAAGGCGGGATTCTGCAAGTGCGTAATACAGGAGGTCTAGCCGACACTCATGCCTATGGCGAAGACTAGCAATAGCTGATTTCTTTTTAACTAAACAAAATCCGAGTCTAAACGAAACCCTAGACGAGGTATATAAGGAGGAGAAGGAGGGGGTTTCGCCCAGCCATCAAGTGGTGGCCGAATCCAACCCTAGGAGGCCTTCTCTCCCTCAATACGGACTCTAAAAACGACCTAATAGTTCTGGTTTCGAAATTACATGGGCCTTGGCCCATTAATAAGGTGACGCAGCACCATATGTAACTATGAACGAAAATATGAAGTGTAGATTTGATTATTTCGCCTAGTGATACGTCTCAAACGTATCTATAATTTCTGATGTTCCATGTTGATATTATACCAATTGTTACATGTTTCATATACACTTCATGACATTTTTATGCATTTTCTGGGACTAACCTATTAACAAGATGTCACAGTGCCAGTTCCTGTTTTCTGCTGTTTTTGTATTCCAGAAAAGCTAGTCTGGAAATATTCTCGGAATTGGACGAAACTTGGACAGAACCTCCTATTTTTCCAACACGTACACGGAGTCCAAAGGAGAGACGGAGGGGAGCCACGAGCCAGCCACACCTTGGGGCGGCGCGGCCCCCCTGCCGCGCCGTGGGGTGGTGTGGGCCCCACGGGCGTCTCCAGCCGCCGCCTTTCGCCTATTTATTCATCTTCATGGAAAAACTAGACACCGAGCCATTATCCACGAAAAGTTCCAGAGACGCCGCCGCCGTCAACCCTAGCTCGGGAGGGTTCAGAAGTCTTCCCGGCACCCTGCCGGAGAGGGGAATCATCACCGAAGGGCTCTACATCACCATGCCTGCCTCCGGAGTGATGCGTGAGTAGTTCATCCTTGGACTACGGGTCCATAGCAGTAGCTAGATGGTTGTCTCTCCACTTTATGCTATCATGTTTAGATCTTGTGAGCTGCCTATCATGATCAAGATCATCTTATTGTAATGCTACATGTTGTGTTTGCTGGGATCCGATGAATATTGAATACTATGTCAAGTTGATTATCAATCTATCTTATATGTTATTTATGATCTTGCATGCTTTCCGTTACTAGTAGATGCTTTGGCCAAGTAGATGCTTGTAACTCCAAGAGTGAGTATTTATGCTAGATAGTGGGTTCATGCCTCCGGTAATCTGGGAGAGTGACAACAACTTCTAAGATTGTGGATGTGCTGTTGCCACTAGGGATAAAATAACCGATGCTTAGCTTAAGGGTGCGCCGTTAGGTCTAATGCATTTGTTTACATTACGCACATTACTTAATGCGATTATCCGTTGCTTGCAACTTAATACCAACGGGGAACTCGGATGACAACCTGGAGGTGGATTATTAGTCATAGACGCTGTTGGATAACGGTCTATGTATTTTGTCGTAATGCCCACATGAATATCATAGTAATCATCATGTCATATATATGCATTGTCATGCGCTCAATATTTGTCAATTGCCCAGCTGTAATTTGTTCACCCAGCATGTTAGTTATCTTTTATGGAGAGACACCACTAGTGAACTGTGGACCCCGGTCCATTCTTTTACACTGATAATACAACCAACTGCAAACATTGTTCCTTTTCATTCTCTGCAATTTACTACTGTTTTCCACACCATACGTTTAATCCTTTGTTTTCAGCAAGCCGGTGAGATTGACAACCTCACTGTTTCGTTGGGGCAAATTAGTTTGATTGTGTTGTGTGCAGATTCCATGTTGGTGATCGAGTAACGGCGCCACCAACAACCTTCAGAAGTGATTTCTTGCTCCTACTGGTTCGATTAAACCTTGGTTTCATACTGAGGGAAACTGCTGCTGCTACACTGCTTCATACCTTCCTCTTGGGGTCTCCCAACGAACGTGTGATCCACGTCATCAAGCACTTTTTCTGGCGCCGTTGCCGGGGAGCAAGAGGATTTCTGCAAGGGGAGTTTCACGCTTCCAATCTCTTTACTTTGTTATTGTCTTGCTTAGTTTATTTTTATTTAGTCTTGTTTGCTTTATTTATCAAAAACACAAAAAAATTAGTTACTTTTATTTTCGAGTTGTTATCTTTCTGTTTTGTTTTAATTTTGCTAAAATGAGTACCCCTGAGAACACTAAGTTGTGTGATTTCACTAGCACGAACAACAATGATTTCATTAGTACACCTATTGCTCCACCTGCTTCTAACGCAGAATTCTATGAAATTAAACCTGCACTTTTAAATCTTGTTATGAAAGAGCAATTCTCTGGTGTTAGTACTGATGATGCTGCTGCTCACCTTAATAATTTTGTTGAACTTTGTGAGATGCAAAAGTATAAGGATGTAGATGGTGATATTATTAAACTGAAACTTTTTCCTTTCTCTTTGAGAGGACGTGCTAAAGAATGGTTGCTATCTTTGACTAGAAATAGTATTGATTCATGGACTAAATGCAAAGATGCTTTCATAGGAAAATATTATCCTCCTGCTAAGATCATATCTTTGAGAAGTAGCATTATGAATTTCAAACAATTTGATAATGAGCATGTTGCTCAAGCTTGGGAGAGAATGAAATCATTGGTAAAGAATTGTCCCACCCATGGACTGACTGCTTGGATGATCATCCAAACCTTTTTGCAGGACTAAATTTTTCTTCAAGAAACCTATTGGATTCGGCCTCTGGAGGTACCTTTATGTCCATCACTTTGGGTGCTGCAACAAAGCTTCTTGATGATATGATGATAAATTATTCTGAATGGCACACCGAAAGAGCTCCACAAGGTAAGAAGGTAAATTCTGTTGAAGAAATCTCTTCCTTGAGTGATAAGATTGATACTATTATGTCTATGCTTACAAATGGAAAAATGCATGTTGATCCAAATAATGTTCCTTTAGCTTCTTTGGTTGCTCAAGAAGAGCATGTTGATGTGAACTTCATTAAAAATAATAACTTCAACAACAATGCTTATAGGAATAATTTTGGTAATACAATTATAAGCCCTATCCTTTTAATAGTGGCAATGGTTATGTTAATTCTTATGGTAATTCCTACAACAATAATAAGAGTGTACCCTCTGATCTTGAAGTCATGCTTAAGGATTTTATTAGTACACAAACTGCTTTCAATAAATCTGTTGAGGAAAAGTTTGGGAAAATTGATGTTCTTGCCTCTAAAGTTGATAGTCTTGCTCTTGATGTTGATTTGTTAAAAATTAAAACTATGCCTCATGATGTTAAAGAGAGCAAAACTCTCAATGCTATACAAGTTAAAATTGATAATAATGTGAGGATGTTAGCTGATTTACATGCTAGGTGGGCAAGAGAGGATGAAATTGCTAAAAAGAATAGTATTGCTAGAGTTTATACTATTACTACTACTGAAAATGCTGTAAACTCAAGTGTTAACAAACCTCCTACTATCAATGGTAAAGTAATTGGTGTTGGCAATGTCTCTACTTCTGTTGCAAAACGTTTAAAATTGCCTGAAAACACTGAAACTGTTCCTGATAAAAGTGCTGAAATTTTTCGAGATGGGAGACAATGGTCCCATTACTTTGATAATAATGATTTTGATTTTGATGGTTGCAATATTTCTGAAGTAATTAAGTTCTTGCAAAAGCTAGCTAGAAGTCCTAATGCTAGTGCTATAAACATGGCTTTTACTAAACATATTACTAATGCTCTCATGCAAGTTAGGGAAGAGAAATTAAAACATGAAGCTTCTATCCCTAGGAAGTTAGAAGATGGTTGGGAGCCCATCATTAAAATGAAGGTGAATGATTTTGATTGCAATGCTTTATGTGATCTTGGTGCTAGTATTTCTGTTATGCCTAAGAAACTCTATGATATGCTTGATTTAGCACCTTTGGAACACTGTTATTTGGATGTTCACCTTGCTGATAATACTATAAAGAAACCTTTGGGGAGAGTTGATGATGTTTTTATAATGGTTAACAATAACCTTGTCCCCGTTGATTTTGTTGTTTTGGATATTGAATGCAATGCTTCTTGTCCTATTGTTTTGGGAAGACCTTTTCTTAGAACTGTTGGTGCTATTATTGATATGAGAGAGGGGAATATTAAATATCAATTCCCACTCAAGAAAGGTATGGAACACTTCCCTAGAAAGAAGATGAAGTTACCTTTTGATTCTATTGTTAGAGCAAATTATTCTGTTGATGCTTCATCACTTGGAAACACTTGATTCTTACTTTCTGCGCCTAGCTGAAAGGCGTTAAAGAAAAGCGCTTATGGGAGACAACCCATTATTTTATTTCTGCAATTTTTCTTTTTTTTGAGTCAAGGAGTTGTTTACTTCTGTAACAATTCCTTTGTATCTTTATTTTATCGCATTGTTGTGCCAAGTATTGCCTCTAATAGGAAGATGATGCTAGATTTGGATTTCTGCGCAGGAACAGATTTCTGCTGTTCACCGTTTTATTCTGTAAAATCACAGAAAAATTATTTAAATCTGCAAATTTTTGTGCGTGATCCTCAGATATGTACGCATCTTTCGTTAGTTTAAAGTTTTTCGATCTGAGCAACGTAAGTGCCTCGAAAAAATTCGTCTTTACGGACTGTTCTGTTTAGACAGATTCTGTCTTTTATTTTTCGCATTCTCTCTTTTACTAGTGTTGAGTGGAATTCTTTTTTAGGGTGAAGAGCTTCACATAACATCAGTGGCAGTAGTTAATGTTAAAAGTAACGGTCATGTTTGTGTCCTTATAGAACATGTGAGTTTTTGATTGTGCACTAACCCTCTAATGAGAATTACTCTGAGTTTGGTGTGGCGGAAGTTTTCAAGGGTCAAGAGAGAAGGATGATATAATGTGATCAAGAAGAGTGAAGAGCTTAAGCTTGGGGATGCTCCCATGGATCACCCCAGCATATTTCAAGAAGACTCAAGCGTCTAAGCTTGGGGATGCCCAAGGCATCCCCTTCTTCATCAGCAACTTATCAGGTCATCTCTAGTGAAACTATATTTTAATTCTTTCACATCATATGTGCTTTACTTGGAGCGTCTGTGTGCTTTTATTTTCAGTATTTTATTTTTCTTATGGTCAACTTGATTGGACCCTAGCATTCTTGATTGGGAGAGAGACACGCTCCGCTTTTTCATATGAATACTCCTATTCTTCACTTATACTTGTTGAGTATTCTTATCTAGCTATTGCTATGCTTTTAGCTCCTTTTTGCATGCATCTCTTATTCAGAGCTGTTAGTTCTTTTAAAGAAAGTACTCTCTTGCTTCACTTATAATTGTTTGGAGAGTTTATGTTGAAATAAATTGATTGGTGTTTGGTTGGAACAGAAAATGTTGCATGTGGTAGATGGTATAATGGAAAAAGCTTACATATTCTTGTAGATCACTGTATTGGATAATTTGATACTTGTCAATTGTTTTGAGTTATCAAGTAGTTCATGTTTAAGCTTTTGTATCATGTAGTTAAAACCTATTAATGAAGAACTACCGTAAAGCTCGTTGAAATTTGGTTTGCATGATTGGTATCTCTAAGGTCTAGATATTTTCTAGTAAAAGGGTTTGGTTAACAAGGAAGACAGTGTAGAGTCTTATAATGCTTGCAATATGTTTTCATATAAGTCTTGCTGTGTCGGTTGATATCCTGTGTTTGCTTCAAATAACCTTGCTAGCCTAAACTCTGTACTGAGAGGGAATGCTTCTCGTGCATCCAAAACCTTGAGCCAAAATCCATGCCATCTGTGTCCACCATAACTACCTATATGTGGTATTTCCTTGCCATTCCAAGTAAATTTTTCATGTGCTACCTTTAAACTATTCAAAAATTATTACTCCTTTTTGTGTCAATGTTTACCAAGCTCATGAGGACGGGGTGGATGTCTTTATGTCAACTGTCAAACAGACTTTACCACCGGACTAGCGGCATATACATCCGCTTATCCATTAATTTTGCAAAAAGAGCTGGCAAATGGGGTGCCCAGTCCCAATTAATTACAACTTTAACCGCTTAATTCTCTTCACATTTTTGCCTGATTTATCAGTCAAGCAATGACAAACAGTGAAATATCTGCATGTGTAAACAAAAGAGAAGAGGGATGATCTGCCTTGCTGGTAGAAATAACGTCCTTCATGGGAGCCGCTCTTAAAAGTCTGGTTGGCAGGGGTCATATTGTACTTTCCATTTTCTGATTCGTTGACAATTAACAAACACTCTCAAAACTTATTTTTACTTCTATATGATTTCAAAAACTTAAAAAGCTCTAGCACATGATTTAATCCCTGCTTCCCTCTGCGAAGGGCCTTTCTTTTACTTTTATGTTGAGTCAGTTTTCCTACTTCTTTCTATCTTAGAAGCAAACACTAGTGTCAACTTTGGTGCAACAATTTTTATATGCTTGTATATTGCACTTATTATATGCTTTGTGTTGACAAATATCCATGAGATATATATGTTGAAAGTTGAAAGCAATTGCTGAACTTAAATCTTCCTTTGTGTTGGTTAAATACCTTTTACTTAGAATCTATTGCTTTATGAGTTAACTCTTATGCAAAACTCTTTGATGCTTGTCTCGAAAGTACTATTCATGAAAAGTTTTTGCTTATATGATTCAGTTGTTTGCTCATTATCTACTTGCTAGCAAACTATAGACCATTGACCTGGATCACTTCATTCATAACATGTGCTTTACAATACTATTTGATCAAGATTATGATTGTAGCATGTCACCTCAGAAATTATTTTGTTTTTATCGTTTTACCTACTCGAGGACGAGTAGAACTAAGCTTGGGGATGCTTGATACGTCTCAAACGTATCTATAATTTCTGATGTTCCATGTTGATATTATACCAATTGTTACATGTTTTATATACACTTCATAGCATTTTTATGCATTTTCTGGGACTAACCTATTAACAAGATGCCACAGTGCCAGTTCCTGTTTTCTGCTGTTTTTGTATTCCAGAAAAGCTAGTCTGGAAATATTCTCGGAATTGGACGAAACTTGGACAGAACCTCCTATTTTTCCAACACGTACACGGAGTCCAAAGGAGAGACGGAGGGGAGCCACGAGCCAGCCACACCATGGGGCGGCGCGGCCCCCCTGCCCGCCGTGGGGTGGTGTGGGGCCCACGGCGTCTCCAGCCGCCGCCCGTTTCGCCTATTTATTCATCTTC